>CABFOW010001296.1:0-147811 GCA_902141385.1 Timema californicum | reverse complement strand
ATAAACTCAAAAACTACTGGACCGATTTTAAAAATTCTTTCACCAATATAAAGTTACATTATCAGCGAGTAACATAGGCTATATTTTATTTTGAAAATTTAATATATTCCTCATAAAAATGTCGATAGTCACTCATATTTTATGGTAGAGTCTATGATGATTCTTCTATCAATGTGTGTGTTGAAAATAATAATGCGGGGCAAGGGGGAAGGGTATAGTAGTTTATATACATACACTTTATAGAGTTTGTTGTTTATAAAACCAACTAAATCGTACATCTTTTTATTAAACTAATTCGTACGAGATTGAGTCAAAAGCGCAATTAAAATCTCAGCTGGGATCAATTCTTCGTCCTTGTCTCGCTGCACAGACACCCGAGCCCCGTTATCAAGTGAGTATTCTTGTGGGAAAGATGACGTCCTTGAATTTGAAGGAAGTAGACTATAATGCTTTGGCATGCAACTTCTGAGCGAACCGTCTCGTCGTAAGTCAAACACACAACTCGTCCGTCTTGAAAGAATGAAGTTGGTGACCTGGCGGTGGTCTAGGGGTAAGGTGTCGTACTTCTGTACTGGAGGTTCGGGGTTCATTCCTCGGTCCCGGCACAGATTTATCTGATTGACAAGCCCTTCCTTTACCTCTGACAAGACTGTGTATTAATCACAACTTGTGAATGTGGGGAGTGCCAGGCCTCCACCGTGGTTCGGATCCCACGTTAAACTGTAGGTCCTCCGTTTCATCTCAAAATCACCCTACCATTACACATTATCGTAAGTGCGTGTAACCCTAACGGGTAGTAAGACACGGTGCTAATAATAATAATAATAATAATAATTGAAAGAATGAAACCATGTCGAGTAGAGATATCCCCCTACCCTCTTCAAATACTCCCTCGAATGGAATAAGGCGCCACTTTCGCGATGGACTGGACTTCTGATGACGGAGATACCGGGGTTCGAATCCCGGTCGGGTGTACTGAGGGTGGTTTTTATTACCCCCTAAATGATCTACTCTCCCTCCAAGCAATAGCGAATATTCTTCCTAATCCCTGACACACTAGCGTAATTAGCACATGCACGTAACTGAACGCATGAGACGCGACCGGCTCCGGTGGCCGCATGGTCTAACGCGCTACTCACGTGCTAGACTGGACTGCCGGTGACGGGGAGATCGAAGTTCGAATCTAGGCCGGGAGGGATTTTTTTTTNAGTTCGAATCTAGGCCGGGAGGGATTTTTTTTTTCCAAAATAGTATTTTTGAAGTGTTTTTTTTTTTATTCCCTAAATTATTTTCCACTCTCCCTCCGACGCAGATACGGGTATATTTACTCTACATGTCAAGCCTATTTAGTTTTGTATGCCAGTGATCGTGAGATTGTGGCTCGGATCTCGGATGGGTGTGTACTGAGGACGGTATCGATAGCTTGCTTCACACTCTCCCCTAAGCAAATGCGGGTACATTTCCTATATATTCTACCTTCTTCATCCATACCACCTTAGTGCCATTAATGATAAAACCCCGAACGGGCAGTTAGACATGGTGGTAAAATAAATAGTAACGTACCAATTCGATCCTCGGCTCTGAGTGCTCTAATTAACAGAGTAAAACTATTTTAAGGCTTTAGGGGGAAAAGGAGCTTAGTCTCACTTCACACATTTTCCAAAATAACTTTTACAAATCTCAAAGGCTAAAATAGAACCCCAGCAAATAATTTTTATTTTAAATTAATTAAGAAATATGAGATACACTTTCTTCTTATTATTATTATCATTATTATTATTAGCACCGCGTCTTACTACCCGTTCGGGTTATACGCACTTACGCTAATGTGTGATGGTAGGGTGATAGTGAGGTGAAATGGAGGACCTACAGTTTAACGTGGAATCCGAACCACGGTGGNCGCACTTACGCTAATGTGTAATGGTAGGGTGATTGTGAGATGAAATGGAGGACCTACAGTTTAACGTGGAATCCGAACCACGGTGGAGGCCTGGCATTCCCCACATTCACAAGATGTCTTGTCAGAGGTGAAGGAAGGGTTTGGTAATCAGATAAATCTATGCCGGGACCGAGGATTGAACCCCGGCCGCCAGCACAGAAGTCTGACACCTTACCCCTAGACCACCAGGTCACCTAACAGACCCTTTCTTGATTTCCCCCCAGTTATCTGTGTAAAATTACACAGCTGAAAGCAGTGGCGTGACGTGGAGTGTTGCTGGTGTAAACCGAGTCTTTTAAAACTCTACCTGTTATATTGTATTCTCACTAAAGGTGGTCTCCATTTGACCGATGAGTGTTCTACCGAGTGACGAGAACAATTTCACAGGTACAATGCATACCTCTCTTTGCAACAAGCCACGACACACCACTGTCTGATAGTAGAACCGCCACGTTAATTGTTTCGTGTAAGTTTTCCTTTTAAAATTGAGTACAAGTTTCTTCACACACACACACACACACACACACAAGTATCTTGTGTTCAGGCGTTAGATAAGGAACCGAATGTTTGATAAGTGAGTTGTTCTGGTAGAAAAAACACGTGCTCGCCGCAGTGTTTGGTTTGTAACCACGTCCCATGATAAAAAGGAGACGATTCATTGAATGTGTTAAGCTATTACTCTAATCGGTAAAATTATTTTCACGCCAAGATTGAATGCTCGTACGTGGCTATTCCAAGAATGGTTCCATGAAAACTGCACTTACCTCTGAGCTGTCAACGTTAAGCGTAAGAATAGTGTGTTTGACTGACTTAGCAAGGCTACCAGCAAGGATACCAGCAAGTGTAGTGTGTTTTACTGACTCATCAAGGCTACCAGCAAGTGTAGTGTGTTTTACTGACTCAGCAAGGATACCAGCAAGTGTAGTGTGTTTGACTGACTCAGCAAGGCTACCAGCAAGAATACCAGCAAGTGTAGTGTGTTTTACTGACTCAGCAAGGCTACCAGCAAGGATACCAGCAAGTGTAGTGTGTTTTACTGACTCAGCAAGGATACCAGCAAGTGTAGTGTGTTTTACTGACTCAGCAAGGACACCAGCAAGTGTAGTGTGTTTGACTGACTCGGCAAGGATACCAGCAAGGATGCCAGCAAGTGTAGTGTGTTTTACTGACTCGGAAAGGATGCCAGCAAGTGTAGTGTGTTTTACTGACTCGGAAAGGATGCCAGCAAGTGTAGTGTGTTTTACTGACTCAGAAATTATGCCAGCACTTATCACTTTCTCTTCTAGATTCTTTACAGGCTATTTAGGCTACCGTCAAATGTTAATGTATCCGTACATCAAGTCACGTGATCTGTAGCTGTCATTTCTTATAGATATTATCAATACCCATAAAATAGCATTAATAATAATAGTAAAATGTAATCAACTTTGACTGCAAATTACATGTTTGTAGTTTTTAAAAGACTCTTACTATGAAAAGTTGACTGTAGCTTCGGTTTATAATGCGAAAGGTGACCTGGCGGTCTAGGGGTAAGGTGTCGGACATCTGTACTGGGTTCCGGGGTTCAATCCTCGGTCCCGGCAAAGATTTATCTGATTTCCAAACCCTTCCTTCACCTCTGACAAGACATCTTGTGAANAACCAAACAAGGTAACAGTCTTACCTTGACGGATTACACTATGGCCCCATCTTATAAGCTGTACCATAATGAAACCAAACAAGGTAACAGTCTTACCTTGACGGATTACACTATGGCCCCATCTTATAAGCTGTACCATAATGAAACCAAACAAGGTAACAGTCTTACCTTGACGGATTACACTATGGCCCCATCTTATAAGCTGTACCATAATGAAACCAAACAAGGTAACAGTCTTACCTTGACGGATTACACTATGGCCCCATCTTATAAGCTGTACCATAATGAAACCAAACAAGGTAACAGTCTTACCTTGACGGATTACACTATGGCCCCATCTTATAAGCTGTACCATAATGAAACCAAACAAGGTAACAGTCTTACCTTGACGGATTACACTATGGCCCCATCTTATAAGCTGTACCATAATGAAACCAAACAAGGTAACAGTCTTACCTTGACGGATTACACTATGGCCCCATCTTATAAGCTGTACCATAATGAAACCAAACAAGGTAACAGTCTTACCTTGACGGATTACACTATGGCCCCATCTTATAAGCTGTACCATAATGAAACCAAACAAGGTAACAGTCTTACCTTGACGGATTACACTATGGCCCCATCTTATAAGCTGTACCATAATGAAACCAAACAAGGTAACAGTCTTACCTTGACGGATTACACTATGGCCCCATCTTATAAGCTGTACCATAATGAAACCAAACAAGGTAACAGTCTTACCTTGACGGATTACACTATGGCCCCATCTTATAAGCTGTACCATAATGAAACCAAACAAGGTAACAGTCTTACCTTGACGGATTACACTATGGCCCCATCTTATAAGCTGTACCATAATGAAACCAAACAAGGTAACAGTCTTACCTTGACGGATTACACTATGGCCCCATCTTATAAGCTGTACCATAATGAAACCAAACAAGGTAACAGTCTTACCTTGACGGATTACACTATGGCCCCATCTTATAAGCTGTACCATAATGAAACCAAACAAGGTAACAGTCTTACCTTGACGGATTACACTATGGCCCCATCTTATAAGCTGTACCATAATGAAACCAAACAAGGTAACAGTCTTACCTTGACGGATTACACTATGGCCCCATCTTATAAGCTGTACCATAATGAAACCAAACAAGGTAACAGTCTTACCTTGACGGATTACACTATGGCCCCATCTTATAAGCTGTACCATAATGAAACCAAACAAGGTAACAGTCTTACCTTGACGGATTACACTATGGCCCCATCTTATAAGCTGTACCATAATGAAACCAAACAAGGTAACAGTCTTACCTTGACGGATTACACTATGGCCCCATCTTATAAGCTGTACCATAATGAAACCAAACAAGGTAACAGTCTTACCTTGACGGATTACACTATGGCCCCATCTTATAAGCTGTACCATAATGAAACCAAACAAGGTAACAGTCTTACCTTGACGGATTACACTATGGCCCCATCTTATAAGCTGTACCATAATGAAACCAAACAAGGTAACAGTCTTACCTTGACGGATTACACTATGGCCCCATCTTATAAGCTGTACCATAATGAAACCAAACAAGGTAACAGTCTTACCTTGACGGATTACACTATGGCCCCATCTTATAAGCTGTACCATAATGAAACCAAACAAGGTAACAGTCTTACCTTGACGGATTACACTATGGCCCCATCTTATAAGCTGTACCATAATGAAACCAAACAAGGTAACAGTCTTACCTTGACGGATTACACTATGGCCCCATCTTATAAGCTGTACCATAATGAAACCAAACAAGGTAACAGTCTTACCTTGACGGATTACACTATGGCCCCATCTTATAAGCTGTACCATAATGAAACCAAACAAGGTAACAGTCTTACCTTGACGGATTACACTATGGCCCCATCTTATAAGCTGTACCATAATGAAACCAAACAAGGTAACAGTCTTACCTTGACGGATTACACTATGGCCCCATCTTATAAGCTGTACCATAATGAAACCAAACAAGGTAACAGTCTTACCTTGACGGATTACACTATGGCCCCATCTTATAAGCTGTACCATAATGAAACCAAACAAGGTAACAGTCTTACCTTGACGGATTACACTATGGCCCCATCTTATAAGCTGTACCATAATGAAACCAAACAAGGTAACAGTCTTACCTTGACGGATTACACTATGGCCCCATCTTATAAGCTGTACCATAATGAAACCAAACAAGGTAACAGTCTTACCTTGACGGATTACACTATGGCCCCATCTTATAAGCTGTACCATAATGAAACCAAACAAGGTAACAGTCTTACCTTGACGGATTACACTATGGCCCCATCTTATAAGCTGTACCATAATGAAACCAAACAAGGTAACAGTCTTACCTTGACGGATTACACTATGGCCCCATCTTATAAGCTGTACCATAATGAAACCAAACAAGGTAACAGTCTTACCTTGACGGATTACACTATGGCCCCATCTTATAAGCTGTACCATAATGAAACCAAACAAGGTAACAGTCTTACCTTGACGGATTACACTATGGCCCTATCTTATAAGCTGTACCATAATGAAACCAAACAAGGTAACAGTCTTACCTTGACGGATTACACTATGGCCCTATCTTATAAGCTGTACCATGGTGGAATAATGCAAGGTAAGCTTGTCTTTTCGTGACGATGTTTTCTTACGCGATGCGCTTGTCGTGTTGAGCTTTACTGCTGAGGACGGGGAGATCGTGGTTCGAATCTCGGTCGGGTGAACTGGGGGTGGTTTTTCCTAAATGGTTTTCCACTCTCCTTCCACGCAAATGCGGGTTCACATCCTCTAATTCACCGTCCCAATTCCTAATCCATTAGAGTAATTAGTACTTAAAGCGTATAACCCGAACGGGTAGTAAGACGCGGTGCTAAATATTATATTATTATTATTATTATATTATTCTTACGCGATCGATTGAAAATTTCTGCGAGATCGATTGTGATCGACCCATCGCGGACCCTGGTTTATACGGCCTGCCCCGTGTTCCCAGTGAACAACGGCTCGACCACCAATAACCTGCGGGCCGTGGCCAAGATGCTACCTCTCTCCCCCTTCCTGAGGGAAGCGTTCGACTGCTTGGTGACTGTGCGCAAGGAGATCTACCTGTACACGCTGGTGGCGCCCGAGTACGTCCGGCTGCAGGAGGAGCGGGGTGTACCCCTGGACAAGAGGATCGCCCCGTTCCCGGAGCTGTACGGGGCCCGCGCCACCCTCAGGGAGGACGTGGGGCAGCCTGTGGACGATGGGGCCCTGCTCATACTCGAGAACTTGAAGGTACGGTCTAGGGACGCTAGTAGAGAGGGGAACTAACAGGTTTATCGGGGTGAAAACGGGATATTTTGTAAACTCTAGTCAAAAAAATCTTGAATATTTGTTTATTTGGGACATTTAAGGTGGGGGTTTAGGGGACATGAGAAAAGACAAGAGTTTTTACAGTTTTTGTAGCAAAACATTAGATTTACCTAAATAAATAAAACATTTCTCCAGTAAAAATGTAGAATTTAATTTTCTTCGCCTGATGGTCTCAACAGTTGTAGAATATCTGTCATGAGCATAGCGGCATAACTCGTTTTTAAATTAAGAGAAAAATTATGTCATTAAATTCCAGGACACCCTTTAAAGATATTCAACAACTGTTGACATCACCGTGTGAAGAAAATTAAACTCTTATGTTTGTACTAGAAATATATTTTTGTTATTCTAATAAAAAAGAATTTTCCATAAAAATTGCAAACATACTAATCTTTACTCGCGGTCCTTATATCCACACCTTAACTCAGAGCTTAAACTTTAAGGTCTTTCTTTGGATGGACTAAAAAGTGAACTGAAGAATTAAGCTCTCTGATTCAATCAGGTCTAATTACTCCTTAAACAAGGGTTGTGAAGTGGCAGAAGATGTATTCCCCAAACAATCCTGACTCATTCTGTTTTAAACATAAGTTACATATCATACATAGAATACATAACATATTTTGAAAATTGAAAAATGACACCTGGACACGAGAATCGAACCCGGGACCTTCGGCTTAGTACGCCGATGCTCTTACCCCTGAGCTATCCAGGATTCGCCCCATGCCCATGGTCATTCTTCACTCTTCACTCATAGTTTAAGGCAGAGTCTATGTTGGACGTGCGGAAGTCATCACCTTATAAACACCTGATTATATAAGATCACAGCCATCAGACAACGCAGCCATTAGCGACTCGGTAGTTGGCATATCCTCACTAGAATGCATAAATGATAGCTTCGGCTATTTGATCCATAAGTTACATTGCTTCACTCTTGGTTTGATGGAAAATTAGATTTTAATACACTTTTCTTCGATCCAAGCTTACTGGAAATATGGGAATTCCTTCTGAAAAACCTGGAAAACGTAGGGATTTTTTTTAAGTAAGAAAATAATGGCAAACCTGATGTCATTAAAATTAATTATATGGATTAAGGTTTTAAAATGTGATTTTTAAAAAAATTGAAAAATAATTTAAGGGTACCACCTAGGTAACTTATATATTGTCATTCATTATTATTATCATCATCACCGCGTCTTACTACTCGTTAGGGTTATACGCACTTACGCTAATGTGTAATGGTAGGGTGATTGTGAGATGAAATTGAGGACCTACAGTTTAACGTGGTAAGGAAGGGTTTGGTAATCAGATAAATCTGTGCCGGGACCGAGGATTGAACCCCGGTCGCCAGCACAGAAGTCTAACACCTTACCCCTAGACCGCCAGGTCACCCTAATGTCATTCAGATGTTCGGCTTAGGTTAAATATTTACAAAAACTTTAACAGTACCTACACGAGTTTGTTGTTTACTGAAATGAACACACGACTGTTTTTTATGACCCTGTACATATATAGACTTGTAAACATAGTTAAAAGTTTACATTTTCCACTGTGAAAAGACAGAAAATCCACATTTTATAAAATGTATTCATCAAAGATCTAAGTGCCCGGGAAACAAAGGGTAACTGCTAATCGAATGATGTCATATAATAGGGGGGGGTGGGGGGGGGGTTTACAACACATTGTATTGTCATTTGTATTTTCCTCCTCCCCTGTTTGTTCTCCTACTGCTAGACGACTCCACCCAGTAACGTTATAAACCCACTTGCTCTCTTGTGCTTATTAGTTTCTGCTCAACTATTCTAACACTTCAATAGTTTATTTAATTATTATGATTATTATATTGATTTCGCTCTAAAATATGTCACACATCTCCCATTTCTTTCATTAAATTAAAGTGCGATAATATTAGTTGTAACAAAGTAGGGTTTTTGGAAAGTGTGCCTAGAACATTTCAACACAAAGTAATTGATATATTTAAAAAAATTACCATTACATTGGTAATATATAATGTGCAATTCATCTTACTTTGAGATTATATTAGTAAATATTTAATTGATTTATACCCTTTTTAAGCACCGCGTTTTACTATCCGTACGGGTTGTATACGCCTATGTACTAATTACGCTAATGGGTTAGGGCTGAAAAAGGTTGATTTTAGAAAAAGTGTACTCGTATTTGCGTCTGAAAGTGATTTGTTTGTATCTTGTCTTAGGTGAGAGGGTTCGAAGTACGTCCCCGTCTACTCGGTCTGGACCTGAATCACGCCGAGATGGCCCTGAGGAACCTGTCCGGTTTCCACGCTCTGGGTATCGCCCTCAGGAGTCACAAACCTCTGGTCTTCAATAACACGGTCGTCAAGGCGGCGGCCCCTTTCAGCCTGGGCCCCAGCGAATTGGAGCACAGTCTAGGCGACGCCGAGAAGATAATAGACACCCTCCAGGGACATCCTCTGATAGACCCTCACCTCGACAAGGTCAGGGACCTGCTGCGCAAGACAATCGAGTCCAACTTCAGCGGGGGAGGAAGAGAGAAACCCAGACAACCTTTCGCCACCCTGATCCACAACGACTTCTGGTGCGCCAACATGATGTTCAGCTACGGCGCCGACGGCGACAAGGACGCGCCGACGAGTTTCAAGATCTTGGATTTCCAGATCACCCGTTACGATTCTCCGGCCAAAGATCTCCTGTTCTTCCTGTTCACGAGTCTTTCCGAGGGTCTAAGGGTGGATCATTTCGACGGACTGATAAGGTACTACCACGAGAACCTCGTCGAATATCTCACTCTACTCGGCTGCGACGCCGGCAGGTTCTCCTTCAAGAGGTTCCTGGAAGACGTCGACGCCGTGGCGTCGTCTCATTTCTTGCAGACGCTCTACTTGCTCAGGGTGATCTACGCCGAGAAAGCGACGGAGCTGTCCACTTTTGGTAGCGACTCTTTTACGGACAGCTCCAAGTTGGGCGACGCGTATTTCCGGAAGGTTACCGAGCTCGTCACTGAGTATGTTGACAGGGGGTGGCTGTGACGCGGGTGGGCTGGCATTTGAAACTCCGAAATACTGGAGGAGTGCTACACCGGGGGGAGAGGGATAAAGCAGGGTCTTTAACCCCCCCCCCCTCCCCAAATCCCTAATATTGAAAACTTATTTTAAATAAAAGCTTAAAACATATGATTTACATCCATGGTTAAATTTTCATAGAAAGAGCATTATCTGACGTCTACCAAATCTACTAGATCTACTTTCACTTTTTTATAGATAAGCTTATTATCACTACGGTCAGGGCTGCCCTTGGCAAACGTGGGGACCCGCTTTATTTTCATCACTACCCCCCTCCCCCAAAAAAACCTTTTTATTTAGTATTATTACAGTAGTTTGCACCTACAGTGGCCCCATAGCTTCTTTGGTCCTGACTGACTGCTTTAAAAATTTACCAGATCAAATTACGTATCCCTACGCCGAACCATATGTACTGCAAAAACATGTGTTTAGCGGCTGTCACTTCTGACAGACAAAATTTAGGTATATACCTGAATGATGACTGTCAGAAGTCGGCTGTGAGCTGTCAATCAGCACCAAAGAAGCCATGTGGCTACTGCACCTCCTTGGTATAATTTAACAATGGTGGCGATTTGTTTATCTTCAACCTAATTTAAACGTAATATATATATATATATATATATTTTAAACTGTGTCCTTTGAAAATGGCTCCCATTAAACTATTTATCTTTATTTTCACGCCAAAGCTGCAAATAAATTTTATTTGATTTGCATGTAAAACATATAAATAAGTTATGGTTGAATGAATGTTTGGATCAGATTTAAATTTTGTATTATGTACAGTAAATAGTATGTATATTTTGTATAAAATTTTTTTATTTGATACACATTTTTTTATGTGATTAATAAAATAATAGACAGCTCAAGGAAGTAAAACTCGATAAAATTATATAAGGTATGATTGCCTATGTTATTTAACTTTAAAGTGTAGTTCTATTAAATGTGTATCACGTCTGACTATATCAACACATTACTTAGTTTCTTAAATCTAAAACAGACACAACATCCAGCCCCACGGTCGTTAATTCATCACTGTGAAAGGGGGAACCCACATTTCACCAATTGTAACGATACTGATTTGGAGCCCCTCTCATATATTAAAAAAAAAAGTCATGGATGAAGAGCATTTTTTTAAAAAGTATTGTATGTAAAATATCCTTTCAATATTTCATCCATTGAGAATCACGATCTTTTTCAGAAATAATGTCAAAGGATTGCACAATTATGACTTGGTTTTTCTTTTCAAAAGTGAACTCCGCAGTATTTTACAAAAAAAAGCAACCTCCACCCAGTAGGAAGCTAGCCTTCATAACACCTGTAGCCAGGACTCTTTCGATTTGTTGGTTTTAACACTGGTGACAAGAGGTCCAAGAGGCAAGGGGTAGGTCATATATAAGCAGCTTGTGAGTATTAATACACACAGTGCCGGTGACATAAATCTACAGAACATTGTGATAAAGGAGTGTGTCAATACAAATTAACAGTGCCGGTAGCATAATATAGCAGTAGCAGTAATTCACAGTGCCAATAACTTAAATCTCTAGATCAACTAAGTTGTATCATATAGACTTATATCTTTTAGTGCCGGAGATAAAATAACTTTAATGAATCGTGTGCAACATTAAAGGTCTTATTTATTCAATTCAAATATTATAATAACGTATCAATATAATTGGTGCTTGATCACGGGGAAATTATCAGCTGATTAAACGGCATCGCTTCAATCGGCGCCCATCGCCGATGCGTAACGTTTTAATCGACGCCCAACTCGGACCGATTAATTCAATATCTTTATAATCGACGCCCAACGCGGACCGATTAATTCAATATCTTTATAATCGATGCCCAACTCGACCGATTAATTCAATATCTTTATAATCGATGCCCAACTCGACCGATTAATTCAATATCTTTATAATCGATGCCCAACTCGACCGATTAATTCAATATCTTTATAATCGATGCCCAACTCGACCGATTAATTCAATATCTTTATAATCGATGCCCAACGCGGACCGATTAATTCAATATCTTTATAATCGATGCCCAACGCGGACCGATTAAATACAATGATAACTTTTTCGCCCATGCCAACAATCGAATTCGGGACCCTCAACTCAGTAGACAGATACGATACCGACTGAGAAGCTTGACATAACACATCCATGTATACAAATTTCGACGAGTTTAATTAAGAGTTGTACGAGGCTTCGAAATTGAAGTTAAGATCTCCTTAACTTAGACGCCAACAATAACCCGGACATCTTCGAAACGTATCGAAGGAAGAAGAAGAAGAAAACTTCAATCTAATATAAAAATTACGGTTGCCTGGTCTAACGCGCTACTCTCGCAGTAGACTAAACTGCCAATCATGGGGGAGATCGAGGTTAGAATCTCGGTAGGATTTACTGAGAGTGACTTATCCCAAATAGTTTTCCACTCTCCCTCCAAGCGAATGCGGGTACCCTTTCCCTAAATATATCCTTCGTAAACCCTGAATCCAACAGCGTAGTTAGTACATAAACATATAGCCCGGACGGGTAGTAAGACGCGGGGATAAATACAACGCAATGATTTTCAGTACAGGATTTTAACACCGACTAGTGATTAAATTACATCTGTAGTATCAAATATAATCTAATATATTTGACATTTGGTTTTTATTCTCCTTTTTTATTTACAGTCTAATTATAAAAGTAAATACAAAAAAAACGCGCTCAAAAGTGATAACGTTTTACTATATTATTATTGTTATTTATAGGTATTTATATTATCTGACATTAGTGACAATTGCAAGTAACATTATTATTATTATTATTATTAGCACCGCGTCTTACTACCCGTTCGGGTTATACGCACTTACGCTAATGTGTAATGGTAGGGTGATTGTGAGATGAAATGGAGGACCTACAGTTTAACGTGGAATCCGAACCACGGTGGAGGCCTGGCATTCCTCACATTAACAAGATGTCTTGTCAGAGGTGAACGAAGGGTTTGGTAATCAGATAAATATGTGCCGGGACCGAGGATTGAACCCCGGCCGCCATCACAGAAGTCTGACACCTTACCCCTGGACCGCCATGTCACCCTTGCAAGTAACATAACTATAGTTTTGTTACTAAGTCGATATTAATAAAGACGCCACGTAACTCACAAAGTGATATTGTTATCAACGGTAAGTGAAGAGGAAGGTCATATCCGCCTTTGTTCTTCCGTCGAAACAATTGGAGAGATAGTTGGAGCGAGGAGGCAGTACGGACTATCAGCACAAAACAGGTGTTGGGTATCTTGTCAGAATCGTGCAGGCAAGGTGACTGATACCAAAGCCTCGTCTACAACTCTCTGTCCTTTTCTACAAACACTCCGGACGCAGGTACCTGCCAATCAGTGGACTTGGTTGGTCCTCATCCGTGGTCGGTCCTTGAGCAGTCGGATTTCATACAGCGTTGCCAACCAATTTTTCCTCAACGGTGGCCATGTTGAGGTATGACCCGGACGAGCCTGACGCGCCTAAATACCTGAAGATAGTCTATTTCCAGATCACTATGTTCGACTCCCCCGCTAGAGACGTTGTCTTCATCCTATTCCGCAGCGCTGGTGACGAGGTTACGGAACTCCACTTTTGACGAGATATTGCGTCTGTTCCATGGGGGGGCTTGTCGAGGGTTTGTCGTGGCTGGGATGTGACCTGGGACCCTCCTCTCTGGAGTGTTTCCTGCGTGAAGTGGACGCCTTCGCCCCCAGAGGGTTCTGCTCCAGATAACGTGTAAGCTCAAAGAGGAGGTGGGTGTGACTTGGAGACATTCTCGATCGAGAGTTTCGCCGCCGCGAGACCAGTAGGCGAGGTTTTCAAGACAAGGGTGTCGTGGAGTTGTTGTGTGTGTGTAGAGCAGAAAAGCTGGTTTGAGAAACGCTTCACATAAATATGCTCAATAACAACATAAATAAAAACTGTAAGCTTGTACATAAAATGTATACATAAACTCTCGTCAATTATTTAATCAAATTACTCGTTTAAATTTAATAGAGGCTAGGTCTATCTACAACAGCCGCAAAGGGGAATTACCCCGTCGGTCACCAGGGTTTGGTTAATTAGGCTCAATTTAGGTTGCAAGTGTTTCCACTGGTTCCACACCCTCATACTCACTTTCACCCTCATCTCATCATTCTCCGCATGTCCCCTGGACAATGGTACATTGGTACTGGCTAATCTTTCCACTACTGGACTACGTATTATGTAGCCCAGACGCGCAATATTACTATACCATGTGAAAAAAAAATTAAACTCTGTTTCTCCTGGAGTAATATTTTACTTATTTCATTATAAATATTGCAAAAATCACTACCCCTATCTTAGGTTTCCTACACACCCTCCCACCCTAAGCCAGGAATCGTGCCTTGTAGAATAGATGGTGTTAGGGTGGCACCTTATTGAATAAATCCAGGATAAATAGTGTATGAAAGTTTCTTAATTCTTTAAAAGTGTTGGTGACCTGGCGGTCTAGGTGTTGTCAGACTTCTGTGCTGGAGGCCGGTGTTCAATCCTCGGTCCCGGCACAGATTTATCTGATTACCAAAACCTTCCTTCACCTCTGACAAGACATCTTGTGAATGTGTGGAATGCAAGGTCTCCACCGTGGTTCAGATTCCACGTTAAACTGTAGGTCCTCCATTTCATATCACAATCACCCTATCATTACACATTAGCGTAAGTGCGTATAACCCGAACGGGTAGTAAGACGCGGTGCTAATAATAATAATAATTTAAAAGTGTTTAATAGATTTAATACAAAGAAGTTTATATTTGTTTTCTGTGCATCAAATATTACTACCCGTCCAAGTTGTTCATATACAAATTAAATAGGGAGAAGGAAGGAATAATTCAGAGGAAATGTATTAACATTTTCGTGGAAGAAGGGCTAAAAACTATTTAGAAAAAATAACTTACTATACTTTGAGAGGATTCGAGCTTCAACATCCTCATCAATGACAACTAAGTGCGATTCGAGTCTAACGTCCCAAAATCTTTCGGGCAACGCTTCGAGAAATTTTGGAATATTCCATTCTATTGTCTTAATATCTCGAAACAAACAATTATATTTACTTGTTTTATCAGGTAGACCTCAGCCATGGTCAAGTTCATCGAGTTATTGTGCTTCAGATAATGGCCAGCTCACACCTATGAGAAACTTTCATTCGAGTCCCGGTGAGGTAGACGACCTAATATTCTTGGGAGTGCAAAATCGGTGGCAGGTACGAGGGATTCAGATTTAATTCGGAGTTCACTATAACTTTTTTACCACACTCTAATGGCTTCACTTAATGGTTTTTGCTTGTAAATATAATAACTTTAAACACATATTTCTGAGGCATGTATTTTTGCCGGTGCCACGATATTAATTTGTTCACAGAAAGCCTGGCTGGTCTACCGACCCGCTACACGTTACTACGTGGCGGGAGGTAGCATAAATATCGTCAGGGGCTTATTAATTAAACTGTCATCGCAACAAGCAAACAAACTTTAGTTTTATTGTTGCCGGACCTAAAGAAGAATTTAAAAAAAGGCACCAGCACAATATCTCTTTATTTAGAGATTAACAACAAGACACCATCGTCCAATAAACACTCTTGAACTTGGGTTTCAATGTCGGGCACATTGGAGACGGGAAGTTTTGTGATGGCTGTGTAACATACCACTAACGTATTTTAAATAGTTTGGGCATAGTACCATTTCCATCGCCATTAATACCAGCAGTTAAGGTATGTTTCATTATATCTTAATATTATTTTTTAAATTACTAAGAGGAAGTGTGTTAATTAGCTCTAAAGGTGGTGTTACACTGGCACATGTACTTTATAAATGTTATTATTATTATTAATAATAATAGCACCGCGTCTTACTACCCGTTAGGGTTATACGCACTTACGCTAATGTGTAATGGTAGGGTGATTGTGAGATGAAATGGAGGACCTACAGTTTAACGTGGAATCCGAACCACGGTGGAGGCCTGGCATTCCTCACATTCACAAGATGTATTGTCAGAGGTGAAGGAAGGGTTTGGTAATCAAATAAATCTGTGCCGGGACCGATGATTGAACCCCGGCCGCCAGCACAGAAGTCTGACATCTTACCCCTAGACCACCAGGTCACCCGCAAATAAATGTTCTTTGATAAAAGAAATAGGTGTTTTATTTTTAGCGCCGCATATTACTACCCGCTCAAATTATACGCTTATTATTAATTACGCTGATGGTTTTAGGGATTAGGGAGGTTCTATTTCTCGGATTTGCATGGAAAACCATTTCGGGGAAAAACCTCCCTACATCCGACCTCGGCAATTTAGTCTACTGCGAGGGTAGCGCGTTAGACCTTACGGCCAGAGAAGCGGGTCTAATATGATGTAACTTTCACGATACATCAAATATCTTTTATAAAAAATAATATATTTTACAAATATTTTCTAAAATTTGTTACTAAAACGTTATCTAGGCTTTTATCAAAGAAAATGTCGATATTTAATAGATTATCCTATAAAGGCAAAGCAATTAAAAATGTAGCTGTCCGGCATAAAGACGCAAACCTTACACTTAGGCTAAAGCATAAGTGTGCTTTTTATTTTAATTATTACAGAAGATTTAGCGACCACATTTTTAAAAGTCTCATAATCCATTCGTAGATATTTTTTGACGTGGTTTGGCGTCCATTTTTGTAATCACACAAATTGTACCAACTTTGAATAAGGTGTGATGTTATGTGATGTGATCAGGTATAAACTTGTTTTGACAAATAAAACATTTACTAAAACAATTATCAGATATTTTACACCTTAGGTCATGTGATATGCAGCCATTATTTTTAATACTTAATATCAAAACCTAAATAATAATATTATTAATATTGTAGAGTAATAAAAATGTTGTTCGCGAAAATAAGTGGGGTTTTTTTTAGTTTAAAAACAGCCCAAGATGTTGATAAATTAGTCACCCCATTATCAATATTAATAAATTCATTATTTTAATAGATACATAGTTTATTGTTGTATTACCTGAACTGTGGCTGTCTACTAAATTTTTTAAATGTCTTGAATTATGTTATTAGTTACCGAAAATCATTTTAAGATAGATCCTAAATTAATGAATTTATTAAGTCACACAATAGGGTGAGTAATTTATGAACATTATGTTTATTCTGCCAAATGGTGACATCTAAGACTGTTTGAACCGATGCATATTGTTCATAATTTGATAAACCCATATATGGTTATTACAATTACGAGAAAAAGGTTGAACCAATTTTTTTTAAGTGGCCACTCTTTTTAAAGGTTAGGTTCCAAGGATTTCGGCAAAAATATTAGCATCCAACCAAAACCTGATTCTCCTAACGAATTACAGCTTTAATATTGTGTGTGGTGCATTAGCTTATTTGTGCAATCTTTTTTTTTTTTCATCACCTTTGTAATTATGATTTGTGTACCGGTACGAATTAATATCGGCGAATAAGATATTATTTATCTATGGTTGAAACAATGACTAAATACTTAATTAAGAGGTTTGGCTTAGCAAAGAGATAGAGATCTGGGAGAGGGGTTCGCGTTAAAGTTCTCGTGAAGGGGGAAAATATAGGTTTTGCTTAGATTTGAACACAGAAAGCTCAAAATCTTTATAAAGTTGATATCCATTGACGAGTAAGTGTTTACCTAGAAAGTCGAGTGAGGGATTATTATACAGATCTTTTCCCAATAACATGATATAGATACATTTTATTGCGACAATCAGCAGCTATAGCTGCTCCACTAGTCACATAATTTAGATTAATCGGTGAATGTATGAAGGGAGTGTAGTGCAGGGCGGTAGTTTGTAGCTGTTGACACCCATGCAGCAGAGACATGGACAGTGAATGTAAGAGAGACTAGGAAAGTGGAGGTCATGGGAATGAGGTTTGTGAAGAGCATGTTAACTGTCACGAGGAGAAACAAGATTAGGAATGATGTTATCTGGGAAATAATTGTGGTTACAGGGAGTACATGAGATAGTAGAGGAAGCAAGACTGAGATGGTATGATCATGTAATGAGGATGTTGGAGTACATAAGATAGTAGAGGAAGCAAGACTGAGATGGTATGGACATGTAATGAGGATGTTGGAGTACATGAGATAGTAGAGGAAACAAGACTGAGATGGTATGGACATGTAATGAGGATGTTGGAGTACATGAGATAGTAGAGGAAGCAAGACTGAGATGGTATGGACATGTAATGAGGATGTTGGAGTACATGAGATAGTAGAGGAAGCAAGACTGAGATGGTATGGACATGTAATGAGGATGTTGGAGTACATGAGATAGTAGAGGAAGCAAGACTGAGATGGTATGGACATGTAATGAGGATGTTGGAGTACATGAGATAGTAGAGGAAGCAAGACTGAGATGGTATGGACATGTAATGAGGATGTTGGAGTACATGAGATAGTAGAGGAAGCAAGACTGAGATGGTATGGACATGTAATGAGGATGTTGGAGTACATGAGATAGTAGAGGAAGCAAGACTGAGATGGTATGGACATGTAATGAGGATGTTGGAGTACATGAGATAGTAGAGGAAGCAAGACTGAGATGGTATGGACATGTAATGAGGATGTTGGAGTACATGAGATAGTAGAGGAAGCAAGACTGAGATGGTATGGACATGTAATGAGGATGTTGGAGTACATGAGATAGTAGAGGAAGCAAGACTGAGATGGTATGGACATGTAATGAGGATGTTGGAGTACATGAGATAGTAGAGGAAGCAAGACTGAGATGGTATGGACATGTAATGAGGATGTTGGAGTACATGAGATAGTAGAGGAAGCAAGACTGAGATGGTATGGACATGTAATGAGGATGTTGGAGTACATGAGATAGTAGAGGAAGCAAGACTGAGATGGTATGGACATGTAATGAGGATGTTGGAGTACATGAGATAGTAGAGGAAGCAAGACTGAGATGGTATGGACATGTAATGAGGTTGGAGAGGATGCCAAATAAAATTGTGGAAACAAAGTATGTATGAAAAAGACCGCGAGCAAGGTTAAGAAAGTGATGGAAGGAGCATATAACAGAAAGTGTGCAAGCGAAAGGAGAATAATGGAAGCAATCATAGAAGGAAGAATAGTGGAAGTATAAAGGAAGATGGAAACACTTTACTAAACTGACCCGGCCACAGGCTGGAAACAGTTTATGATGACGATGATGATGCTGAGTGTATGATTATTTTATTATTACTATGAATTGCTAGCCATTGTTATAACCAATTGTTGAGGTCTCTAATAAAAGTTTTTATCCGTAGATTTGCACAAAAGTAAAAAAAAAACACTTTGAAACTGTAGCTGAGATATATTACTTATACCTTATGACTTGGACAAGAAAGAAAGGTGACTTTAGTCGATTTTTCCCATGGCTACAATTAGCCTTCCTTTTAATACGTATCGATTGATTATTTTTGAACGACTTCGATTCTAACACTTTTTTTACTATGGATATTTCTTATTAATTTAATAGATACTAATACCATTCATAGAGGTACATTTGCACGGCGTTTGAATATTTTTTTAAACAATTTATTTATGACTCCCTTCAGTGGTCGAATGGTCTAAGTTGTAACTCTCGAAATAGACTGAACTATCGATAGCGAGAATCTCAGGGTTCGAATCTCAGTCGGATCTACTGAGGTAGATTTTTATTTCTAAAATGGTTTTACACTCTCTCTCTCTCTCCATGCAATTGCCGAGACACTTCCTTTAGTTAAACCTTCCTTATCCTCAACACATTAGCGTAATTGGTAAATATGCTAATAGCCCGAATGAGTAGTAAGATGCACCACTTATTAAAAAACTATTCCTTTTATTGATCTTAATTTCTATTCCTGGAATTTTGTTTTTTGTTTTTTACTTATTTATGTTTTTTTTTTTGTAAAAATGTGTGTAATGACTGCTTTGCTTTATTTGTCTCAAATATTTATTTTTCAACGCTTCGTGTAAGTCTTCATTCTCTATTGTTCTGAGAGTCATGAGCAAGCAAGTAAAGAAGCATGCGTTCTGTGTGTCCTCGAAGAAGATAAAGACNGGGGGGGAAACACATCTGAATGGCGGATAACCAGAAGCAACCAAGCGAGACTTCCGAATAAATCTGTTCGATTAGCTTCATTTCCGCTTCATCTCGTAGAGGACGTTGTCCGTACGCCCGTAGAAATAAATAAAATTGGCGTATAACTTTCGTGTACAAGAGTTCTTGGCTAACAGTTGGAGTGAGCTGTTACGATATTTACTCACCGGAATATCTTAACAAAAAGAACACTACTTGGTGAACATTTTATCTGATATAATTCTGGGATGATACTGACCTAGGTATTTTATGACTCCGTGTACTTATACTGGGTGAGTAATTACAAAATATTAACCAATCACTCTATACTTAGCGTGTCCTCCGATCAAGTACGGTAACAGGTAGGGACAAATATTCGCAGCTATAAATGTAGAAGCCCTGATTTTATGAATTATTGTTATTATTTAATTTTTGTCCCCACGTCTCAAGATCCGTTCGGGTAATGATCACATGTATTAACTACGCTAATATGTTAGGGACGAGAAAGTTTGTATTTAGAGGAAGTGTCCTCTCATTTGAGTGGAAAGAGAGTGAAAAAAAACCATTCAGGAAAAAAAAACACCTTAATACACCCAACCGATATTCTAACACCGATCCCCTCGTCATCGGCAGTCTAGTCTACTGCGAGAATAACGCTTTAGAGTTAGACTATTATTATTATTTTTATTATTATTAGCACCGCGTCTTACTACCCGTTCGGGTTGTACGCACTTACGCTAATGTGTAATGTTAGGGTGATTGTGAGATGAAATGGAGGACCTACAGTTTAACGTGGAATCCGAACCACGGTGGAGGCCTGGCATTCCTCACATTCACAAGATGTCTTGTCAGAGGTGAAGGAAGGGTTTGGCAACAATCAGATAAATCTGTGCCGGGACCGAGGATTGAACCCCGGCCGCCATCACAGAAGTCCGACACCTTACCCCTAGACCGCCAGGTCACCCACAGTTAGACTATTCAACCACCCCAGGGAAGGGGGTGGGTGTATTAGTAAACACAGGTAACCAAATCAATGTATGGTTTCTATAGATATGTACGGTCACATTATTCTACGAAGGGTTGGACGACAGTTTCCCAGGGACCAATGGCGGCTTTAGAACGTCTATGCCCCCCCCCCCTCCACCCCTGGGCTTATCACATAGTTCTGTAGCCCTTGGATAAGAGGATTGGTGGAACCTGTAAACCTGTTGTAGGACTGCGCAAGCTGCCGGAAATTGTCCTTGATATACGACATATCCATGTTTCTATAGGCGTGTTCTCGTGGTTGACCTGGTATCGATGTTAACGAAATGTTTACGACCGAGACGATACCAGAGCTCGGTTTGGTAACGCTTTACTTGACCCGACTAAACAGTATGACTACGACCAAAGCGTCGAGAATTTGTGCTCCAATTTCAAAACAACATAACTTCTTATATTATATTTAAATGAGTCTTACTTCTTAGTCAATGGATTTTAAGTTTTTGTAAATTGAAATGGAAATCAATTAATTACCATGGCAGTAAGTAGGTACTTAAAAACTGTTTAGTTATGTATAGAGCGAGTATTCTATGATCTAAGGCTAGGCCTATTTAATATTACAAACGTATTTTGTTTTCTTAAGGTTATTTTGAGAAACATACATAAGCTTAGCTTGATATGGTGTGTAAATATTAGTACTAGTCAAAATATGCACCAGTCTAACTAAAAATGAATTTAAATAGCTAATTTTCCGTTGATTTGCAGTATATGTAGTGGGATTACTTAAATTAACCTACCAGCTGTTAGATATACTTTACCCCAACCGCCATTTTTGTTTGAGAAAAACTTATCAAAATCGTTTTCGCTCTCCACCTTGGTCAGACCTACTTGTGGTCGATAACGCTCGATACCAGGACGTAACCAAGTCAATTGCCTTATGATTATAAGTCCCATTGGAGACGTACCAGGTGGCGACAACAATGGTTCTCGAACACTGGTCCTAAAATGCCTGCGTGTTTCTTATATGCTGGTGTTCTACTGTATTATACCTTGATTTTGGTAAGAGGCCCGGTTTGGAAGGCCTTATTTCATATCAGAATTCTAATTTATAGTGATATTATTGTGAAATAGAGTACTTTCCATAATTAACTTCCTACCATAATGAGGTTATAGGTACCGTCACACTGGTCACGCATAACAATGAGAATTGGTCTGAGTAAAGCTGAATTCATATGTAGGCTGAAATTTAAAACCAGGCTGTTCTCACACTCGAGGAAAGTTGGGAACCTCTGTCTACCCATGATGCATTGAAACGTCAAACATAAAACCGTAATTACAATCAGCTGTTTGCCTCCAATATTGTGTGTTGATAACCATTGTTTATTCTCTTAAACATTCATCAACATTATGGACAGAAAAAGTAAAACAGCATTGTTTGCAGCTATAGAAGAGTGACAAACTGTGAAAATGTATCGACGCTGTTATGGACGACCTCATATAGTTGAGAGGAAGGTGCTTGTGTTTATAAATAAAGCACGTTTGAATGTTTACGCCTGCACTGATCGGGTCTTCTTGGCGGGTTTTCTGTGGAAGCGCTGGAAATTTTGACATTATCTCTACCCAAGCATCGCGGGCTACACTGGCCACGAGGACTTCTTGTGATTGGATTAGAGCTGTCACGTGACCAAATATCAGCGCACTGCTCTCATTTTGCAGCGAACGTGTGACTGTGAATCCACAGTAAACAGCGTCACTGCATCGTGGACAGGTCTCGATACCTGTTCAGCAGTTAGCTTAGTAACATTTAGGTATATACCTAGATTTTGACTGTCAGAAGTGACAGCTGCTAAACACATGTTTTTGCAGATCATATGGTTCGGCTTAGGGACACATAATTTGATCTGGTAACTTTTAAAAGCCATCAGATGTCTACTGTGAGCTGTCAGTCAGCACCAAAGAAGTACCTCGCCTTGATCAGTTTTTCTATCGGGTGTTGTCTTCAAGTTACATTAAGGCGAGTTCTCACGTGTCATTTTTAATTAATCATTTCTAATTACTCCTTTTTCACGAAAATGAAAGGAATTTGTTCACACGTTCATGATGAGACTGTTCAACCACCTTTTCTTTTATAAAAATTGGTGACGTTTAAAATTAATGCTAGCTGCGGTTTGTGATATATGTGCAGTTATCGCACGAGTTAGAAAAATTATTAAATAAAAAGAAGCGCGTCAACACACAAATAATTAGTAGGCTAATCTCTTTGCCCATCTCCTTCATTTTGTCTATAAAATGTGTACTTAATAAAAACACCTAACCTTGATTTATACAATGATTACAGCTTAATGTTTTTCTCTTTATATACATTGATTTGTTTGAGCGATATTCTTTTTTACATTAGCTGCCATGTGTAATTTTTATATCTTTGTCATAAATCTTTTACTATGTATTTATCTTGTAAAAGTTAACTTTTGAAAAATTAATTGTACCTATATAACTAAATTTCATGTGTACTGTAAGCATCCGCTACATTGTAACAAAATAGTCCCAGAAGATGGCCTAGGCTGTCGGCGATTTAATATATATACATATTTAAAAAAAGGGTGTCTGACCTGTCCAGACATCAACACGAGTGGAAACTGGAAAACAATTGCGGGTTAAATTCGATACAAGGTTGCAAGTGGTCGCATGTAGTCTCAGTGTAACGTGTTTTCACTGTTCATTTTGTTTTCCTTTTTCAACAAGGATCATTAAAAATTAATAATAGTATACGGTACCTCCTTTTCACTTTTAATTAAAGATCCAGTCTAATTAAATTAGTGTTCTGACGTTCAATTTGTATTTACGTTCTATGATGGAAATGATTGAAAATGACACGTGAAAGCTCGCCTTTAGTGTTCAGCTAATACCGAGATACTCATCTAATCGGTTGTGTTCGAACAACCGTAGCGGGGGTTAGTTGTTTTGTAATTTGTATAGGCCCTTAATCAAAGTTGAAACCCTGTAAACTACAAACGTTCCAAATTTAAGCTTAATATTATCAATTATATATAATTGAACTAGCGCAGTATAGAAATTCACACCTTATATAAATAAAGTATGTTAAACATATTTTACCCTAGTGCGATTCGCAAAAAATAAATAAAAAAATAGTGGTACCTAATTACAAATTATTATTTATTTATATCAGTCATCTCATAATTTACTTTGACACTTAAACAGTTGAAAAAATCCTATGCACCACTCTATATTTGGTATAAAACCAAACAAAGCATATTGTGTATTTTATAAGTTTTTTTACACAACTAATTTGGCAATAAAATTATCCTTTTCAAACTTATGTATTGTTGACAACAGATTTGAGTTTGATCCTTGTTTCTTTTATGGTTTTTAATCCGTGCTTGTTTTAAAAAAATCGTTGCAGTACCTACTTGATCCTACGAATTTATGAGTATCACGTATTCATAAGTTTAGTCAAACTTGGCATGTGTTAATTATAATGTAGTAATTATTTATAAAAAAATAATTATATATAAGATTATAATAAATAAACCTACTATTTATTGCAAAATAAATTCCTAGAAATAGATGGACCGTATAAAAATAAATTTCACAGATAATATAGATATTTAAATAACGTGACGTCACAGAAAATACACTGAAAGCCTAAAATTATTTAATTCGTACCAAGGTATTTGTTTGTACTATTCTAGTATCAATCTTCACATAGAGAGAGCAGTAAAATCGCTGTGTTCAAATACAGAAAAATGGAAGACGACCCTATGGATGAAATTTGTGGCTCGAAATTTTGGGTAAGTTATCATATTAAATATAAACAATTTGTTCTAAATTTATATCTAATAGCCATTTATTTACTTTGATTTTAATGGTAACAGATAATTTATTATCATATTAAAAATTCACGTGTATTAAGGTCAACCTCTAAACATGAGAATAGCACTTCAGTTTGACATTTCACTTGGATTGATCTTTAAACAATTTTATTGATAGGCTGCCGCTACTGGGTATTGCCTCAACAGTGTCAGCTTCAAAATGAAATTTTCTCGTGACAATTGTTGTCTCAGTTGTTTTGTGAGTAAATTATTCTTGACCTAAATTTTTAACCGGGAAATTCCAAATCTATTTAAAAAAATGTTCTCAGTATCATTTTAAGTTGCACTTTTAACAAACGAAATATTATTGACAGGGATTATTATGATAGCTTAAAAGAAAATTCACCAAAACTTGTATTTTTCTAGGATTCAAATCCCTTACCATCATTGTCACTACAACTAAGCTAAATGTTAATCTAACATCATAGGTCATTAGGTCGCCTTTACAGGTACCAACATTACTTTTGAAAATGATAGTGCAGTCTTAGCTCATAAAGTTGTAAACAGTGTGGTAACTATGGATGATGGCACTCAGGGCAAATACAAAAATTGTGTCCCTTGAAAACTTTTTTTTGAAATTTGATTGAATTCTTATATTGGGACTCAAACTGGCTAATCATTGTAATACAGACTACCAAATAAAGAAAACAAAATACACTTTTATTGTTAAGATATTGAAACACAATTGTTGAAACTAAATTAAGTGTCCAGGGCACATGCACCACCGACTTAACCCTAGTTACGCCATCGGTTGTAAAGCCAACTTTAATTTAAAAGTGTTAAACTATTCCTATGATGTAAATTGTTGGTAAATAAGGGCTTATTTATAAAATAACATCTCTTATTTCATATCTAGTCCTATCACACATATCATAATTCTGTAAATGTTAATGCACAAAGACTTTTTAAGAATGTTTTTTAGAACCCTTGCTAAGAGGTTCCTTACTGTATGTCGCCTATAATATTCACAGTACAATGTTTAAAAAAATAATACTGACAAATAAAACTACTGTTTTTTTACACAGCGTGTTATTTTCTTTTTACATTTATTTTCTTTAGGCCTAAATAGAAGTTATCAATGTTTACTGAAGTAAATGAAATAAAAATACAAGTCCAATTAGGTGAAAAATGATCATTTAGATACAGGAATCGAACACTGGACCTTTGGCTTTGTTCCCCAATGTTCTACCACTGAGCCACCTTGGTCCATCTTGTATCCAGGGCCATCTTTCACCAGTTGTTGGTTTATTGAGTTTATATGGGATAATTGGTGGATACAAAACAAACCAGGATGGTGAGTGGTAGAACATTGGGACACAAAGCCAAAGGTACCGGGTCCTATTCCGATGACCAGGTTGTCATTTAATACAAAGTGCATGGCGGCATACTGTCGGTTCACAAGTCGCAGTGAAATGTGATTGTAGCTAGCTCTCTGAGTGGCCGATACGTCCACCATCTTTCACAGACTCAATACACCAACAACCAGTGAAAGATGGCCCTTGATATGAGACAAACTAGAATGGACTAGTGGTAGATCATTAGCATGCAAAGCCAAAGGTCCTGGGTATGATTCTCGTGTCCAAGTTGCCATTTTTCACCTGATTAAATTTGATTCAGCTATCAGGAATGATCATGCTGATAATTATTGCGTATGAGTTGGTGATTCACATTATTTAAAAATATGAGGTTTATTATATCCACGAAAATATGGTATTTTTAGGGTGCTTATGGTTTAAGATCTATTTGAAATGTACACCATTTATATTTAGTTACGTAAGTCAACAATATGCATACCAATCAAATGGCTAATTTTCAACTTAAACTTTTGATCTTTCCAGGATTCCAACTTAACATGGTACACAGAAGACCCAGACTTGACGTCGTGTTTTCAAAAAACTGCTCTTGTGTGGATACCTTGTGCCTTCCTTTGGGCATTAGTCTGCTTTGAGGCATATTACATTCTTAACAGCAAGTTCCGAGATATCCCTTGGAACAAACTGAATAGGCTCAAGATTGTAAGTTATATGTCCTTCTAATTTCCTTTTTCTTCTCATTGATGCTACTTTTGTTTCCTCGTTTAGGACGCAACGTTAAGGGATTTTATAGTCCATTCACAGTAGGAATTACTCTCTTAAAGGTCTACTTTCCTACCAATACCCTACTATATAATAGATTTCTGGTATGGAAAAGGGCCTTTAAGAAAACAATTCCTATGCGGAACAGACTTTACACTCCCTCCCGTTGAGTTCCAATAGAATGAAAGCTAGTCCAAGGAATTGGGCAGTAATAATCTGTTTTGTTCAAGAGAGAACCTTTACCTTTTAGTCCAATGGTACCTTTTAGTCCAATGTAAAGTGTTTTCCTCTTTTTGTTGTAAAAGCCATTTTACTATTTACCTATTATTTTATTTATTTAGTACTGCATCCTACTACCCGTTTGGGTTATACGCTCATTTCATTATACTTATTCTCTTTAGTTTGCTTCTATCCTTTCCTCTGGCATATAAATGTATGAGAAGTTTGGTCATACATATATATACTAATTACACTAATATTTTAAGGATGAGGAAGGTTTAATCTAGAGAAAATGTAGCTACTTTTATGTAGAGATAATGGAAAACCACTCTCACTACACCCAACCAGGACTCGAACTCCATTATCCCCCTCACCGCTGGTCCAGTTAATTGTAGGAGTGACTCCTTAGTCTATTCGACCATTAAAGCAGATAGTATTTTTTTTTTTCTCTTGATGGTCTTATCATCATTTGGGGCTGGGTCAGTTTAGTAAAATGCCTCCATCTTTCTCGTACCTTCCAACATTTTTCCACTTCCGTTTGCTTCCATTCTGCTCCTCTTAACTACACACTTACTTTTATCTGCTGTTTTTAGACCTAATATTCTATTTACTTAATTTACCTTTGAAACAGTACCGTAAATTACATTTTTTAAATTGTTTACGCGATTGTTCCCATCCCAAAGCTGATGCAATTCTCGTGAAATTAACCCAATGTTTATTCACTTGTTTTTCTAATTACAGGGCCTCTCTAGCAGTCTGATTCTCTTGGCAATAGCCGACTTAGGTTATGCCATACATCAAAGTTCAACAGGTTATGACGTCTACCCTGTGGATTACTACACACCTATCGTCAAGCTAACAACGTTTGTGAGTAAGCTTGCATGACTATGTGTGATCATTTTGCTCGACATAACATTTGATTACAACCTTATTGTGTATAATATTTCATTCTAAGCTGATAAATCAATTTTATTACGACATGCCATTCAATTGCTTCAGATTTTTTTCCGCACGAATATTAATTTGTAATGTACAAGACAGCTCAGAATGCTAATAATTAAACATAAATTGAGATTTTTGGCTGCCAATACATATTTCTATTGGCAAAGCTTTGTTATTAGAAAAACTGGAATTTTATTTAACTAAACCAAAGTGTAATCTGATTTTTTTTAGCCATATAAACCCATAAATACTACGACATTATTATTATTATTATTATTATTATTATTATTATATAGTAAATTATTAAGTAATTACTTTACTTCTAAAAATAATATCAGTTTCAAAAAGATTCCAGCCTTGCCAATTATGAAGCTTCGCCAATAAAACTATTAACGGCTAAAATACTCAGTTGATGTTAAAATTATCACCATTCTGGGCAGTTACGCACATTACCAATTGATCATTGATCATCAAATGACAATAACTGAGGTTATTAAATCGATTAAGAAATATTAAAACAAATTGCAACAAAACATTTTTTTAAGTGATTTAGTGTATAAAATTAAGCACAGTTTTCAAGCATAAAACAGTTAACAAAAAAATATACAAACCTGAATTCGACTTTAAGAATATTTCAAATATTGGATTCAAGGTTGCCTAGAATTGAAAAAGTAGACTTATCCCACCTCTAAATCTTATGTTATCGGTTGTTGCTCGTCGTTTCAGAGCTTATCTGTCGCACTGATACTATTCAACAAGAAGCGTGGACTGCGGACGTCGGGTGTTCTTTTCATGTTCTGGCTCCTACTGGCAGTTTGTGGGACCGTACAGTTCCGCTCAGAGATCAGGAAGATTTTTTTTGACGTGAGTCAAGTTTCCTGACGTAAAGTTGTGTTTTAAGCCGGGACAGCCTTCATTCTAGGTTTAGTCAGGTATACAACCCGCATCGACGGGCACACGGGCCGAGGCGTCGATTTCATCAGATCTGCTCTGCCGATGATGGGGAGGTCGGGAATAGAATCTCGGCTGAGTGTACTGAAGTGTGTTATTTTTCCTACACAGTTTTACCACTCTCTGTTCGAATGCAAATGTGAATACCTTTTCTCTAAATTCTGCCTTCCTTATCCATACGTTTTAAGTCGGAATGTGCAACTTGTCAACTTATCACTTCAGAGATGAGTTTGAATCATGTTTTTGGGGGAGCGGGGTAATTTAGAGCGGTATTTGTACCATACTAGAAATATTTCACCTTGCATTATACCCACGCATAAAACAAATACAAACATAATTATTTTAAGGATTACATTTTTTTATGAAAAGATTTATGATCAAACTCATTTGTAAATTTGATATAGTTGTACAAGCTAGATATTTTTAAATCAAACAAAAGTAACATTTGATGGACTCTATTTGCTATGAAATAATATATTAGAATTGAATCACAATTAATTAAACTCTAAAATATATTGGGGTAAAATTGATAACGCAGATAACTCAAATTGAAACAAATACTAAAACTCGAATATTCGAGTACTTGCACAACCCTACTTTTAAGGGTTAAATTGACTAGGTAGACACACATAGTTGTCATAAATTAATACAAACTTCGAAATAGCCAAGAATATATACTTTTAAACTGTATTAAAGTTTACTTTCTGAAATCGTTGGCAAAAAATTTCTAGGGACAATATAGTAAAATCTATCTCAAATTTAAATAGTCATATATTTAGGATAGTTTTCATTTTTTTATGGTGAAACCATATAAGAGGCCACTATTTAATTAAAACCAATGAAAGCTTCATTGCGTTCAATCAAACGGTCGGCTGACCTAACAGAAAGAGAGGAACGCTGTGCGTGGGCTCTCCCCTCTACCAGCTGTAAGCGTCAATTGAGCTGGATGTGTCATTGCAAGTGTGTTGTTAATAAAGTGCTTATTATTTGGTTATAAACAAGGCCATAACAATATGTAAAGTAGCCTCATTAAGAGAGAAAAAAAAAGGACAAGGGGGGGAACTTTAAATAACACTTTGGAGACTAATCTTTTTAAAACTATTTTAAGTGTTGTACTTTCGTTTTTTTTTACTTTCCTTTAATTTGTAAATAGAATATAGTCTTAATTTACCTTAAAGGCTGCATACACCTTAATCGACTACACTATAGTCCTATCTTATATGGTAAACCATAATGGAATCAATTAAATTAAGATTTAGACCTTTGACTAGTCATACCTTGACTAATTACACTATGGCACTATCTCATAACCTACAGCATAGTTGAACCAAACAAGGTAAGTTTGCTGTTTATGGATTTAACCCCCCCTCCTGCTCACTTTATTTTATCGTCCGATCATTGGTGTTAGTAAGGCCTAATATGTCTCATTAGTAACACATTAAATGGGGGAGGATTTAATTTTTTTTACTTTTCACTTTGTCAACCTCGGTAGTCTCGCCTCGAGACCCATTGTTTGTAAGTTCAAACCCAGCCGAGGATGGCGAATTTTTTCTCGGGCAATAAAAGTCTGTAGCACAACTTCCTTCAGATGGCCTTCGGTCCCATGTAGATTGTGGCATGTAGAAGAACACTTAAGGCTATGTGAAAATACCTTTCCTGCCAAAATTAGTAGGCCCTTTTGGTCTCGCTCATAGAAATTCCCGGGTCCTGATATAATCAGTTGGTTCAGAAAGTACATGTTAAATACCTCAAACCAATAAAGAATAGTAAAATTTATTTATTTTATTTATTTAGCACCGCATCTTACTACCCATTCGGGTTATACGCTCTAAGTACTAACTACGCTAATGGATTAGGAATTGGGAAGGTTGAATTAGAGGAAGTGAACCCGCATTTGCGTGGAGGGAGAGTGGAAATCCATTTAGGTAAAACCACCCTCAGCACACCCGACTAGGATTAAAACCCTGACATCCCCATCATTAGTACTCCAATCTATTGTGAGATGTGACACCATAAGCTATGCGGCCAGCGAAGCGGGGTTTTATGATAATTTGAATTAATTTTAATGGGCCCTTGTACTCATATTCTCTGAATCCATCTTACGAGCAGCTATTTTGGTTACATTGTGGTTTTTTTTTAATTACGGCTTTTGTTTTGATTTCAGACGAGCACACAACCTGTGTATCCCATTGTCAGCTATGTCTTGTACTACATCATCACCATCTCTCTATTAATACTCAACTGTTTTGCAGACGAGGCTCCTACGATCTCAGAGTACCCCCTTACGAAGGTACCTAATTTATTTTTACTTTTGAATAAGATAAAAAAATAATACTAGGGGTTAGTCAGGATTTTGCTTGAACTTTCTACTTTGTTACTAATTTTAAAATCTATTTTTAGACTTTTCATATCAGGAAGTAGCGCAATCTGTGTTCATAAAAACTGCCAGAATATTGATTTATGGTACATCTGTTAGCTTGGATTTTTCAAGTTTCAGATTTTTCCCAAAAGAATGGCATGCTTCATAGCGTCCATACCAAATTTCAGCTCTCTATGACTCAATTTGTATGTTGTCTACCATCTTGAATTTGTCAGTTTTTGTATTTTCTTCTTATAAATGTCATGCCCCATAGTGTCCATATCAAATATCAGCTCTCTACGGTAAGAGAGAGAAAGAGTTAGAATAACAGGGGGATTTTATGCATGTAGATTGTAGATATTTGCAAAATACATTCAAAGTCTTACTAGGCTTTGAGTCTATTTCATAAATTTAATTCGGTTTGGTTTTGAATGCAAAAAATGGATGTCACACACCGCTATCTATGTAATGTTCTTGACCACAAATGCTAAGTTGACAAAAAAAAAGGTAACTTCCTTGCAATACAGGACTCAAACCCAGAAGACGGTGCTTCGTTCCTGTCCAAGTTGTTCTACATGTGGTTGGAGCCTCTGGTGTGGAAAGGGTTCAGAACCCCCTTGGAGACCAAGGACCTCTGGAACATTAGCCCACAGAACTGCTCCAAGGTGGTCGTTCCCAACTTCGACAGGCACTGGGAAAAGGCCCTTCACAAAACCACCAGGTGAGTTGTCACGTCCTTGTGTACACAATCCTTTTAGTAAGTTTGCACACCTGTGAAACTAACGCCTTTTGTGATGTATATTTTTTTGAATATATTAATTTTTTTTCAACTGTTAGAATATTTTTAAAACATAGTTGTACTATGATAAACTGTTTCTTTGTGTCTTCAACTGCCAGCATAGAGAGTCAGACCGCATCATTTCGCAAGATGTCGGGTAGCGTGAACTTCTCTGATGAAAAGACCAAGCCTAAGAAGATAACATCAGTGCTGCCAGCCTTATGGAAGGCATACGGTTCCACATTCCTATCTGGGGCTCTGCTAAAACTTCTGGCTGATATACTTGCATTTGTTTGTCCTCAGCTCTTGAGGTGAGTCGTCTCGGGGGAATTAAGTATTCATCAGCGGTAAACAATTGCTACCCTTTATTGTAGCTGGGATCGCCTTTGTGGTCTGGTGCTCGGAGCTCCTGGTTACAAATACAGAGGTCTCAGGTTTAATCCCCGGCGTTATCAGAATTTTTATGTGAAGCAGAGGGTCTGGAACGAGGTCAAACTCAACCTCGTGAGGACATATTAGGAGATACTTGCATAAATAGGTAGCGGCCACGGCTTATAAAACTGAGATCAACGGCTGGAAGGTTTGTTGAGCTAAGTACATGACACCCTCCATCCACAAATGTTACCATCATCATCACTAAAAATGTCGGCCGCTCAATCACGGGCTCAAGCCATGAAGATTTTTGTTTGTTTTTTTATTGTAGATGAAAAACAAAAATAATTTTGATTGTGGAACTTGTCTTGTACTATTGATACAGACGTTTATGGATGCATCTTTCAATTAAATCAAGTATGGTTTTAATATGAGACCTGTACACAAGAATTGAACCAGGGACCTTTGGCTTAGTGTGCCAACCACTGGTTTATTGAAGAATTTTCTCGTTCTCAGGGTCATTCTTCACTCGTAGCTTAAGACTGTTCCTTCCTGTGATGGAGATTTGGAAAGCATCACATCATCTATTAGAGCTATAATCATATCGGCAACTCGAGTTCGGCATTTATGCATATTGCCAACCCTATACAGTTTAATCTTGTACAAACGATATAAAATCCGACTCCAAGTCACAGAATTACCTAGAACGCAGGATAATTCCTGGAAAGATCAGTTGTAGACTATTGGCACACTAATCAAGAGGTCCCGGATTTGATTCCTGTGTCCATGGTTTCAATTTTCAATTTAATTGAAATTAATTAAGAGAATTGTGCCGAAATCATTGCTTGTATTGATTAAACCAGAAACCTGCTTTGATGGTTTAATGTTCCTAAGGCATCACTCACAACAAACTGGAGTGTCGATGATGTGGAGATCGAGGTTCATGAGGATGGTTTTTCATAAATGGTAATCCACTCTTTGTTCACGAAAATTCAGATAAATTTTCCCTAAATTCTACCACCTCTTTTATTTATCCTCAACGCATTAGTGTTGTAATTCAAATGCGTAGTAAGATGTGGTGCTAAAAAAAAAGTAAATAATAAAACTGTAAATCCATATAATAATGCGTGTGTACAACACCCACACATGACTACGTGTCATTTCTGTTTTAGTCTACTGATCCAGTTTGTGGAAGGGAATGGCGAAGTGTGGAAAGGGTATCTCTACGCTGTGCTGATGTTCACAGGGGCGTCTCTAGACACCCTGGTTCTCACTCAACATTTCCACAGGATGTATATAGTAGGGCTTCGCATTCGCACCGCACTCATTTCAGCCATCTACCGCAAGTTAAGTGGAATTCTTTATCTGGACTTAAACCAAACCAACTTTTAATTTAACTCTTATCTACACCAATATTATAAAGAGAAAAGATTTGTTTTTTTGTTTGTAATGGATAAACTCAAAAACTACTGGACCGATTTTAAAAATTATTTCACCAATATAAAGCTACATTATCAGCGAGTAACATAAGCTATATTTTATTTTGAAAATTTAATTTATTCCTCATAAAAATGTCAATAGTCACTCATATTTTATGTTAGAGTCTATGATGATCCTTCAATATGTGTGTTGAAAATAATAATGCGGGATGGAAGGCTCTAGTTTAAAATATAGGTAATAAAAACAGCTATGATCATTTTAGCAACAAATAAACAATTTAATTCAACACAAAGGCTATTTTTTTCTTGATAGAACCTTACAATAAATCATCATCATCAACTGCTTCTAGCCTGTCGTCAGATCAATTTAATAAATGCCTCCATCTTCCTCATCCGTATACCATTCTTCTTCCTATAATCACTTCCATTCTTCTCCCCTCACTTGCACACTTTTGTTATTTGCTCCTCCCATCTCTTTCTTGGGCTCTCTTACAGTCTTTTTTTTCTAAATACTTCATCTCCATCATTTTCTTTGGTGTTTTCTCCTTTTCCATCCTCATTACATGACTATACAATCTCACCATTGCTTCCTCTACTATCGCGTATACTCCCGGTAACCACAACTCTTTCTCGGATAACTTCCTTCCTAATCCTGTTTCTCCTTGTTACAGAAAACATGCTCCTCACTAACTTCATTCCCATGAGCTACACTTTCCTGGTCTCTCTTACATTCATTATTCATGTTCCTGCTACGTATGTAAATAGGAGATCAAAGTACATCCTGAACAACACTTCGAGGACACTTTTCTTCCCCGTAGCTCCTTAGGATAAATAATGGCTAAAATTAAAGGGAGGGACAGCCAACAAACACACTCACCTTAAGTGACCCTGGAGTAGAAATGGTTTAGATAGAACACTCGGTGACCTGGTGGTCTAGGGGTAAGGTGTCGGACTTGTGTGTTGGGAGTCCCGGGTTAAATCCTCGGTCCCAGCACAGATTTATCTGATTACCAAACCCTTCCTTCACCTCTGACAAGACATCTTGTGAATGTGGGGAATGCCAGGCCTCCACCGTGGTTCGGATTCCACGTTAAACTGTAGGTCCTCCATTTCATCTCACAATCACCCTACCATTACACATTAGCGTAAGTGCGTATAACCCGAACGGGTAGTAAGACGCGGTGCTAATAATAATAATGATAAAACACTCATCAACATGAATTGTTTCCAACTTGTTGTCGGGTTTGACTAAATTAAGACTAAACACAAAAATAACAATTTTAAAGCCAAAACCTTCACTACCACAAGCATCTTATTCAAGGTCAGATTTAGTAAACCGCTGCTATAGGTTGGACTGCCAAGTTGTACTGACAGGACAGACAACCTCGCAGTCCAACCAAGTACAACAATTTCTACTCGAGCATCACTCAGGTAAGTGTGCTGGCTATACTTCTTAATTCAAACCGTTTTATTTAAATGCTATTGCTAAAAGTTTGTGCTTGGGTGGTTATCCTTAAAGAATATTAGAAATTTGAGGATTTGAAAAAATTTCAGATTTGAGAATAAAATCCTTAAAAATAATAATTAAATGTTTCAAGTGAAATTTGTTTTGTAGCTCCAATACTGATTTTTGGTAGTTAATGATCACTTATAATTATAACTTAACAACCAAGCCCCAGACTAGTTATTTAACACCCAACTGAATGTATGGATTTTAAAACTAATGGATTATAAGAAAGAATGTTGACATTATATTTTTTATTATTCTATTAGATTTATATTTACGCTTTAAGTTCATTATTTTTTACAAGATTTGAGATTTGAAGGTAAATTGGAGATTCCGATTTGCAAAATAATGGATTTGACCCAGCTCTAGTTCTGACTTTACTTTAATCGTGTTTTTATTGAAGAATTATCAAGATATCATAATCTGAAAATTGAAAAATGATAGAAAATTTGATTCTTAAATATGCAATCCTTTACAATTATAATAATTGTACAAATAGCTTTAATAAGCCAACTACCGAGTCGAAGGTGGTTGTGTTATCTGATAGCTCATGTCTTAATAAAATCACACATTTGTAGCCGATGATCTCCGCACGTCCATCATAGACTCTGCCTTAAAATTTGAGTGAAGAATGACTCTGGGCACTAGACGATTCCTGGATAGCTCAGTGGCTAGAGCATCGGCGTACTAAGCCAAAAGGTGTCGGGTTCGATTCCCTTGTCATTTTTCAATTTTCAGAATATGTTTCTATTGGTTTTAATCCTCACGGAATATGTCTGTTTCACCCCACAGGCTTTGCGCATGTCAAACAACGCTCGCAAGGAGTCCACTGTGGGCGAGATTGTGAACCTCATGTCTGTGGACGCTCAGCGCTTCGTTGAGATTACCCTCTTCATCTGCTTGTTGTGGTCCGCACCACTACAGATAGGGGTGGCTCTCTACTTCCTCTGGGGGATACTCGGTTAGACGAAATGCTTGTCCACAGCGGGCAGAGCCTAAGACTTGATATATATTCTCTTATCTTTGTTGTATTTATAGAAAACTATATGAGGTGGCCCATTGGCTAAATAACTTTATAATCATGGAAATTGATAAAAAAAAAAATAAAGAAAAGGGAAAAACAAACTAATAATTGCAAATTTAATGACGAAAGCCAACAAGAGAAAGAGGGAAAATGTGGGAAGAAACCAATGCACAAAGTTGATCTCTTTGTTCTTTCTTCTATCTTCTATAGTTTAAATTGTCACACACGCATTTAAACACAAATTCAGTAATATTTCAGAATTGTTGCCTTGATCAAACAAAGAGAGAAGAAGGAATATACATAACACAAACACTAAAAAATAAATGTCTTCATTAAATTTGCACTTATTAGTTTGCTTTTCCTTTTTATTGATTTTTATATTTATTATCAATTTCCATTATTATAAAATAGAAGAAGATAGAGTGTATTAAATTATGAAGGATAGTTAGTACATATACCTTAGTGATAATGAAGTAAAAATCATTTGGATTAAACACTATTTAACACATTTCCACAGACAGCTTCATCAGGTCAAGTAGGCTGATGTTCTAGGTGGGACTGCATGGTTGACTGTCAACAGCTGATTGTTTTTCAGTTATGATTTCACTGTAGAGATGGCAGCACTTGGATTAATTAAATAGATAGAAAAACTTATAATTGGGTTATTTATATTATTATGTCATTGAATTATAATAAAAAATACCCCCCTCGGTGGCATAGTTAGTTAACGCACTAGTCGTGTTGAGCTAGACCAATGAGGACGAGGAAATCAAGGTTCGAATCTCGGTCGGGGGAACTGGAAGTGGTTGTCCACTCTCCCTCCACGCAAATGTAGGTTCACTTCCTCTAAATTCAACCTTCCCAAATTATAATCCATTAGTGTAATTGTACCCGAATGGGTAGTAAAACGTGGTGTTAAAATAAATAAAAAATAAAAATTATAATAAGTGTGCTTGCAGGAAGAAGGGGCTCCCTAACCTCAACCATAGGTGAGTTCCTCTTCTTCCTTCCAGCACCGACCACCGAAACGGGTGGGCTGAATCATTCTCTTGAATCACACCCTAGCACCTCAATCAATTCAACCACTATACATTGTTTGTGTTAATGTATGTTTCTCGGGTGCAGGACCATCTGCACTAGCCGGGCTGGGCATGATGATAATTTTCATCCCTTTGAACGGGGTGATCGCTAGCCGAGTCAAGACGATACAGATTCGTCAGATGAAGAGCAAAGACGAGAGGATAAAAATCATGAACGAGATCCTGAACGGTATGAAAGTCTTGAAGCTGTACGGCTGGGAGCCGTCGTTTGAACAGAGAATCCTCAAGATTCGTAACAAGGAAGTTCGGGTGCTCAAGCAGGCTGCCTACCTAAATGCTGCTACGTCTTTCGTTTGGACATGTGCCCCGTTTCTGGTGAGCTGAGTGAGATCCCATTGAATTGTTTGTCCTTTTGGCTGCTAGTTGAGGATGTCACCCTTAAACCCTTAACTACTTGACCTTATACGAGTAGGGATCACCTAAACTCATACGCTTGGTTCACCCTGAAAGTTAGGAGTCTTACCATGATGTATCACACACACTATGGTCCTATCTTATAAGATATACCATAGTGAAATAATGCTAAATAAAATTAAATATTAATCCTGGTGGCTTGCATAGCTCAATTAAATGATATATCATCATAATCCTCAACCGTTTCCAGCCTGTGTCCGGGTCAGTTTATTAAAATGCCTCCATCTTCCTTTATTCTTCCACCCCTCTTCCTCCTTTAGTTTCTTCCATTCTTCTCCTCTCACTTGAAAACTTTCTGTTATCTGCTCCTCCCATCTCTTTTTTGACCTCCCCTGCGGCCTTTTTTCTTCCTCATTACATGCCCATACCATCTCAGTCTTGCTTCGTATACTATCTCATATACTCCCTGTACCCCAACGTTTCCCCGGATAGCTGGGTATAAATGATACACCAAGGGGTAAAATCCTTATATATATTTGGATTTGATAATCAGGTATGTAAAATGGTGAAGCTAACCTATCTCTGGTTCTAAATGATTGAAAACGTGGTTTGTAAAGTTTATTTAACTACTTTCAAATGTTCTTTTTTTTTATCACCACATTTTACTATTCAAATATTCTAAAGGATCATAGAATTTGACGGTATCATCCCTAGGTGGTACTTTTATTTTATTAAATGAATAATTGTTCTTCTTGCAACCATACATATCATCATGGTTAAAGTAAATTGTTATTTATGTTCAAGGTATCTTTGGCATCTTTTGCTACTTTCATCCTGGTCGATGAGAACAACGTATTAGACGCGCAGACGGCTTTTGTTTCCCTCTCCTTGTTCAACATCATCCGTATGCCTCTGGCCATGATGCCCATGCTCATAGTTTCCCTAACTCAGGTGAACCACATCTCATGTTATACGTTACATAAGTGACCTAGAAGTTAGTAGTTTCGTCCTGTTCTTTGTTTTGTCAAAATTATGTAACCCCCCACAGCTTCAAATTATTTTATTTCTTATATTATTTTCTGTGTTTGCAAAGTAGAATTATATTAATTAATAGCTTCAATAAGTGCTTATTCTAGTGGTCTGCAAGTATTCAAAATTTTTAGCTCAAGACAAGATTTAATGGTTGTTAAAACCTGGCTAGAAAATTTTGACTACTCGAATTTTCCAATTTTTACTCTCTCTCTCTCTATATATATATATATATATCGTTTTATCATGCATCGCTCTACCCTTTTACAAGTTAATGAGGCATGAAATTAATTTTGCGATAGCAGTTAGACATAGTTCTGGGTGAGGTGGGAGGAAATGAGTACCTGAGAAATATATTTGTATTTTTGGTCTATGAAATATCTATATTAATCAAACTCAAATACAACTCTATTTTCATCTAAACTTGACTTGAGGTAAAAATTACTCGCACACTCCTAATGTCTAATAATTTACAACAAATTATATTAAATAGAATTATAGCTCAAATATTTAAAATGCAATTAAGGTAGTAACGAAGGGTCTGCAAGCTCAAGGTTTTCAATATTAGTTGACCCGCCTCGGTGACGTAGTTGGCCAACGCGCTTGTCGTGTTGAGCTCGACTGCTGAGGACGGGTAGATCGAGGTTCGAATCTCGGTCGGGTGAACTGGGGGTGGTNATAGTTCACTAACCACATCCAAAGAAGTAAATAGATGCTTACACAATGAGTCATTCCTCACAATACAAGCAAAGAAATAGCCTTTTTCAAGAAACTAAAATTGTGAACATATTAATCTGTCAGAGCTTGAGTATATATTTAAAGCTGGCTCTAAATTCCAAATAATAATACTCCAGATCCTTAGTAGATACCATAAATTGTCTTAATTTGTCTACTATTATATTTCGTAATAGTGCATCCAGTATAGTTTTAGTGCTTTGTTTCATTTATATAATTAGATCTGCACGCATAATAGAGTTTTTGAATATTTGGTTTTGCACATTTTCTTTATTTTCAGTCTTCATGGGTCTATCCTCGAGGTAAGTTTTAAACCATGATAATATGTGTCAAAATATGAATAGAAAGGGTTTTTATTTATATTTTACCCATGGGTTCAAACCCAGTTGGCGCCGACGGATTTTTCTTGAGCGATAAAAATCTGTAGCCGCCTTGGTCCCATGTTGATTGTGGCATTTAAAATAACACTGGGAGGAATGGGAAAATACCTTTCCTGGTAATATAGCTCCCTTTCGCTTTCAACTCATAAAAATTCCTGTGTGCTGATATAATCAGTCAGTTCAGAAAGTACACCTTAAATACCTTAAATAAATAAAAAAAATATACATACATTTTCCCATTTAATGTTTTCTTTCATGTGTTGTTTTGCCTGAATGAAACTATGATATCTTACAGTTGAACCTACCCGCCTCGGTGGCGTATTTGGCTAACGCGCTTGTCCTGTTGAAGCTCGACTGCTGAGGATGAGGATATCGAGGTTCGAATCTCGGTCGGGTGAACTGGGGTGATTTTCCTAAATGGTTTTCCACTCTCCCTCCACGCAAATGCGGGTTCACTTCCTCTAATTCAACCTTCCCAATTCCTAATCCATTAGAGTAATTAGTACTTATAGCGTATAACCCGAACAGGTAGTAAGACGCGGTGCTAAATATTATTATTGTTGAACCTACCATATCTGGATATCTATTTATTTGCTTTGAAGACTTAAGATTTGTATACATTTTATTCTATACTCTTCTTTGTCTGGCAACTTATCCGGGATAAATGCAAACCGCCTATGAACACAGCATGATTTTGGAAATATGTTGAGGTTTTTTCTACCTACAAACTATTTACTAGGAAATTATAGAAAAATATAATTTTACACTGAGCTGGGCAATATTGTTTTGGTGTTTAATGTTAATTAGTTTACTAGGGGTGTGCTAACTAACTGAAACTACATGCTTGAAAAATTTGAAATATAACTTTCAAGATTCTTCAAACAAGCTTGTTGTTTTGTTGTGTTTTATATGTGTCTCTTTATATATATAAAAAAGGAATATTTCCAAAAATTAAAACATTGTGTAACTGTGGATGATTGAAGGGTGACCTGGTGGTCTAGGGGTAAGGTGTCAGACTTCTGTGCTAGGGGATCTGGGGTTCAATCCTCGGTCAGATTTATCTGATTGCCAAACCCTTCCTTAACCTCTGACAAGGCGTGTATTAATGACAGCTTGTGAATGTGGGGAATCCCAGGCCTCCACCGTGGTTCGGATCCCACGTTAAACTGTAGGTCCTTCATTTCATCTCACAATCACCCTACCATTACACATTAGCGTAAGTGTGTATAACCTGAACGGGTAGTAAGACGCGGTGATAATAATTATGATGAAGAAGATGATGATAATAATAAAAATAAATAAAATATAATTTAAAATTTAAAACAATTTTTTTTTATTGAAGTGGGAAGTATTAAAATTTAATTAAGAGAGAAGTGTTTTTGTTTATATCTAGGTCTAATGTATCACCTTTCCGGTTTGCTTCTTTCACCATCACTTACTTTATAATATTATATTATATTTGTTAAATTAATGTTTAGGTAGGTATTTTACATTAATTATTTTTTTTAAGTCGTCCAAGTTTAACTTTAATTTGGTCTCCCAAGAACATTGTCCAACTGTTGTGTCACGTAAATAAAATCCCTCATGACTTGGTCTTCTCGTGTGTCCCCAGGTGAGTGTGTCCATTAAGAGGATGAACAAGTTCATGAACGTAGAAGAACTGGACCCAAACAACGTGGACCACGACCAATCAGAAAGTGAGTACTTTTCGAATCTAAACCTTGTCGTTTCGTGGTTGAAATTTGAGCATCGTGAAATATACCTATCTTTAGATCTTTAAAGATAGTCGAGATTAGGGGATTTGAGATAGTAGCGGATTAAAAAAGATAAATTTTTAATACTGCTTATTTGTGGCTCAGCTCCAACACAATTTTAGGAAAACTTAATAACCAGATCCCAGACCATTAAATTAACACTTTAATGAATGAATGAAGGTTTGTTCTAATCAACCCATTTTAATAAAATATGTTAACATTCGGCTACTATTTATTTAAAATTTCTATTATTCTGTTATTTTGTATTTCCTCTTAAGTTCATAATTTTTTCCGAGATTTGGATTTGAAGACAAAATGAAGATTCGGACTTCAACCAATCCCCCATTTGATCCAAACTACTTGTTATGTGTACACCAGGAGATTGGTCTACTCGCAAGACTCTGAATGCAGTCCTTTGATTGGACTGGAAAATAATACTGTTTTTTTTAACATTGAGTTGACCCAATGGCTAAAGAAAATTAATTAAAGGAATAAGTAAAAGTTGAATAAATAAAGTCCACTTAGGAAAAGAGGAAAAAATGTAGAAAGAATCCAATGTACAAAGGTGACATCTTCTTCAATTGCTTCTATCTACTACAGTTTTTATATTGCAGCATTATTGCCTTTATGAAACAAAAACCTAAAAACAGAAAAAAAAAACCTTTGGACAAACATTTATATACTCCATTACTATACAACCCTAACAGGTACTAAGACATTGTGAAAAAAAAAAGTATTTTATAAGCTAAGCTAATTAAAGAAACAAGTCATGACATCCAACATTCTGTCTTCTAGAATACCCGCTGGTGATTGAGAGCGGAACGTTTTCTTGGGGTTCCAACGAAGCCCCAATCCTTAAGAACATTAACCTGAACCTTTCCCACGGTACTCTGGTGGCCGTGGTAGGGACTGTGGGCTCTGGCAAGAGCAGCCTCATATCTACGTTTCTCGGAGAGACGGACAAGTTATGCGGAAGAGTTAATACCAAGGTAGGTTTTGTTGTGTTTCAATTTTCCTTGTTCCTTGATCATAATCATCTTCAACTGTTTCCAGCCAGGGTAAGTTTAGTAAAATATCTCCATCTTCCTCTTTCCTTCCATCATTCTTTCTTTATTTGCTTTGTTCGTCTCATCTCACTCTTGTTTACTGTTATCTGTTCCTTCCATATCTTTCTTGGTCTCCCTTGCTGTATTTTCCCTACATTCTTCATCTCCTGTGCTATTTTAGGTATTATCCTTGTATTTAAAAAACTACTTATATAGTGACATTGAATTAAACGGTCCGAGTTGGGCGTCGATTAAAACTTTACGGATCAGCGATGGGCACTGATTGAAGTGATACCATTTAATCAGCTGGTAACTGCCTCGTGATTGGGCACTAATTAAAGCCGTATGGTATTTTGGTATTGTAATGTGTACTAGATTTGTATTATGAGATAATTGGTATTTATAGCCCCGTGATCGAGCGCCAATTATATTGATACGGAATTATGTGTGATATGTTAATTTAATAAATAATACCTTTAATGTTGTACAGAAATTATTAAAGTTATTTATCTTCGGCACTGAAGATATAAGTTTATATGATACAACTTAGTTGGACTACAGAATTCAGTTAGTGGCACTGTGAATTACTGTTTTTAATACAAAGTATTTTGTGTGTTGGTGTTTACTGTTAATATTTTGTATTACTGACATGTTTGTGCTACCGGCACTGTGTGTGTTCATACGCACAAGCAGCTTATATATGACCTACCCCTTACCCCTTGGACCTGTCGTGACCAGTGTCAGAACCAACAAATCGTAAGGAGAGTCCTGGCTACAGGTGTTATGAAGGCTAGCATATAATTAATTAAAATATTCCTTAATATAATTTCATGACCCACTATAGGGTTAGTTTACTAGTTTTATACCTTGTGTTTTCACATTTCAGTGAATGCACTACTTAAATATATATATATTTTACAGGGTAATTTAGCATATGTGCCACAGCAGGCATGGATTCGCAACGCAACGCTCAAGGAAAACATCTTGTTCGGCAAGCCGTTTGAAAAGAGCCTCTACCACCGCGTGATTGAGGCATGCGCCCTCAAGCCAGATATTGAGATGTTGCCTGGGGGGGACCAGATTGAAATTGGGGAGAAGGTAAGCTTTAGTTAATATAGATAGAACTTTCTTTAAAATATAGATCATACAATTGGTGGTGGTGCATGGCAAGTTTTGAATAAAATTGATAAATATATTGTTTCCAATGGTTTTTATCTAATATCCATTATTATTATTATTATTATTATCTTTGCATTTCTGACAATCCTCTTGTATCTGCGCTGTTGTCTGTGTCCAGGGTATCAATTTGAGTGGTGGCCAGAAGCAGAGAGTAAGTCTCGCACGCGCTGTATACTACGGCGCCGATGTTTACTTCCTAGATGACCCCCTCAGTGCTGTTGACAGCCACGTCGGTAAACACATCTTTGACAACGTCCTTGGGCCCTCTGGCATGCTTAGAAAGAAGGTAATTTAAAATTTTAATTGGTGATTTATCAAAGTTTTCTTTTATATCTAATATATTTTGGTTAATAATAAGGATGTCAAATTTGCAGGGGTGGACAGGATCCTGAATGCTTGTGGGAAGGTCAGGAATCCATCCATTCCCATAAGTTGGGGTGTATTGTCTATTTCCTATAAAACTTTGGGCGAGAAAGCGTACTTCTGACTCATCACTGTTAATCTCTTTGGGGGGGGGGGTCTGATGACTAAGGAATTCTTAGGTAAACAGTTTTTGGGGAACAGGGATTATTGAGAGAGATAATACTGTTTGAATGAGATAGAAAAATATTGGCAATTTTGGTTTTAATCAGTTATGATACTTTAGAATCTTTGGAACTTCACATCGATGTTTTCTTGATAACTTTTCCCAAGATTTGGATTAAAATTCAAGATTAGTGATTAGTAGATAGTATAAAAACTCAGATTTAAGATTCGAATCTTATAATAGACAATTCAGCCCATCTCTGGTTCATTGATTCATTCATCAAATTCTCCTTCTTTTTTTTTCACCCTTGAAACAAACCTGATTTTGAAATCCAGACACTTTGAATGGTTACCTGTCATGTGTGTTTGTGTTGGTAGACTCGTGTGTTGGTCACCCACAGCATCACCTACCTCCCTGAAGTGGATCTGATAGTCGTGTTGAAGGACGGAGAAGTCACAGAAAAGGGTACTTACAAAGAACTTCTAGAAAAGAAGGGGGCTTTCGCCGACTTCTTGATGCAGCATCTTCAGGAAATAGGAATTGAGAACACGAGTTCAGAGGCTGGTGAGTGAAGATGATTGGAAAAACGACCGGCGTAGCTAATGCTCTCGAGGGATCACTTTAGTAATCTTTTGTTTTCCACTTGCAGACGGTTTAATCGGCATCGAGGATTTACAGGAGAAGTTGACTCGGGCAATCTCTCGAGAATCGGGATCGACCGGCGACAAAATTTCACGTCATGGATCTTTAAAACGGTAATTTGTTCCTTCATGGACCACAACTCATGAGGTTTGTGAGGGACATGTTAGCTGTCATGAGCACAAATAAGATTAGGAATGAAGTTATCCGGGAAAGAGTAGGGGTACAGGGAGTGCGTGGGATAGTAGAGGAAGCAAGGGTAAGATGGTATGGTCATGTAATGAGGATGTTGCACTACATAACCTTGTGGTCCTTTTCTACATACATAATCTCCATCGTTATCTTTGGCATCCTCTCTTTTTCCATCCTCTTTACATGACCGTATCATCTGAGTCTTTCTTCCTCTACTATCTCATGTACTTCCTGTACCCCACTCTTTCATAAATAACTTACTCCTTATGACAACTAACATGTTCATCACAAACTTCATTCCCATGGCCTCCACTTCACTTGTATCTTTTAAACCTCAATCACAGATGGAGGTTACTAGACACTAGAAACTCACCAGCTTATAAACTTATTCGCTGGGCTAAAATAAGTGGCCATCACATTTACATTCTGCGATTTTAATTGCAGCGAGTAAATTCACACAATAGTAACTACTATTCTCGTGGTGACCTGGCGGTCTAGGGGTAAGGTGTCAGACTTCTATGCTGGCGGCCGGGGTTCAATCCTCGGTCCCGGCAAAGATTTATCTGATTACCAAACCCTTCCTTCACCTCTGACAAGACATCTTGTGAATGTGAGGAATGCCAGGCCTCCACCGTGGTTCGGATTCCACGTTAAACTGTAGGTCCTCCATTTCATCTCACAATCACCCTACCATTACACATTAGCGTAAGTGCGTATAACCCGAACGGGTAGTAAGATGCGGTGCTAATAATAATAATAATAATACTATTCTCGTGCTGTGTTATTGAGGCTTTAAACTCGGTGTCCATGTTTATTCTGCATATGTGATAGCTTACTATATTTTTAATACTAGTGCCTAGGAGACAAAGCTCTAAGCTTGCGATGACGAAATGTCCTTCTAATGTTACAGTAATCTATCGATGGACAGTTGTGACTCCAGCAGCTTGAAGGGGATGAACTCTGGCAGTCTGAGGGCACTGTACATGGACAAGGAGCCCGAGGATATATCACTGCTCGGAGAAAAGCTCATCGAAATGGAGAAGGCGGAAACTGGCAGTGTGAGTTTGAAAGAGTTTCATTTTTGAATTGGTTTAAGTTTGGGTTAAGTTGGTCATTAAATTGAATAAAATTAAAATACTCCTGAAGCAGTATCAAAGTTCAAATATTAAAAACAATTTTTTGTGTTTCAAAAAGAATATAATATTATATGCACGAATAAAACCTATATATAGATCTCCTGAAATGTGCATAGCTTTGAAAACTTATAAACTTCCCTTCAAATATTCATTCACTTTGATTTCGATTTAAAAGCAAATTTCCAAATTAGTTAGTTGTGTAACTTTGCTAAAAAATATTTAAGTTAAAGCACACTTTTTTTTCATCTGTTGCTGTTATTTTCATCACAAATTAGCATTAAAAAAATTTAGATATATTAAATTATATTTTGCTGTATTTGTAGGAAAGGTGAATGGAAATATATAAAAAGGGACGAACACAATAAGGCTATTACAATGAAAAGAACAACACATTTCTCACTTTACATTGCTGCCACTGGACAACGAAGTAATGGTTGCCTCTTGGAGAAAATTGATCGTTATTGGCCATTCTCCTGACCTGCGTTTCATTCTATCGGAACTAATCAAGAGGGAGTGTGAAACGCGCAACGCAACTTCCTAAAATAAGATACTGAAATACACAAAAGGGTGGGAAAATAATTGAATATAAGAGAGACTTGGATAGTGGAGGCCATGGAGATAAAGTTAGTGAGGAGCATGTTAGCTGTTACAAGGAGAAACAAGATTAAGAATGAAGTTATCCAGCAAGAGTGGAGGAACGGGATGTACTCGAGATGTAGAGGAAGCAAAACCGAGATGATATGAGCACATAATGAGGATGGAGAAGTAGAGGATGCCAAATAAAATGTTGGAAACAAAGTATGTATGAAAAAGACTGCAAATGGGGGGCCAAGAAAGAGATGGGAGATAACAAACTGTGCAAGGGAGAGTAGAGGAATAGAAGCGATTAAAGGAAGAAGAATGATAGGAGGGAAGAGAAAAATGAAGGCATTTTACTAAACTGACCTGGTCAAAGGATGGAAACAATTGATATTTTTTTAATATCATTTTCTCAAAAATTGATTATTATTATTAGCACCGCGTCTTACTACCCGTTCGGGTTATACGCACTTACGCTAATGTGCAATGGTAGTGTGATTGTGAGATGAAATGGAGGACCTACAGTTTTACGTGGAATCCGAACCACGGTGGAGGCCTGGCATTCCCCACATTCACAAGATGTCTTGTCAGAGGTGAAGGAAGGGTTTGGTAATCAGATAAATCTGTGCTGGGACCGAGGATTGAACCCCGGCCGCCAGCACAGAAGTCTGACACCTTACCCCTAGACCACCAAGTCACCCGATAAAAAATTGATTATATTTTTTTGAATCCTCAAATGTATTCAAAGAATCCATTCATGTTTTACAACAACTTCAGTCATCTGATGTTTGTTTTTTGTTTTCAGGTGAAATGGGAAGTGTACGTGCACTACATGAGGACCTTTGGGCCGATACTTTGTATGTGTACGGTTCTGTTCAACATTATCTTCCAAGGGTTCCTAGTGGGGTCCAACTTGTGGTTGTCTGTGTGGGCCAACGATCTCTATGGTGCCGTCAATGACACGTCTCATAAGAGCACTCAAGACCTGTATCTCGGCGTTTACGGTGCACTTGGCTTTGGTCAAGGTAAGCCATAATGATCTAACGTCAATGATTTATCTCTTTAAGGAAAACATTTATCATCATCATCATCATCTTTCTATGTCCTTCCACCATTCTTCCTCCCGTCCAGTCTTCTTCCACTCACTTGCACATTTGGGTTTTCCGCTCCTATCTCTTTCTTCGATTCTATATGAAATGTTTCTCTCTGTACAGTTGTGTCCACGTTTGTCTGTGATCTTTGTCCACGCCTGGGTTGCTGGCTCGCTGCCAGGGTGATGCACAACGTCATGCTTAAAGGTGTTCTGAGAGCCCCCCTCACCTTCTTTGACGTTACGCCGCTGGGTAGAATCATCTCACGGTTTTCCAAAGACGTGGACGTTTTGGATTCCTCACTGCCCCAGCAAATTTCTGACTGTATTTTCTGCCTATTTGAGGTACACCAAACCACATCATTATTACTGAGAAATGTGTGAAAATAATGTAAAGACACTAAAATGTAAATGAAATGGGAGGGAGCTAATCTGTCAAGATTACAAGTAGATATTGATCTAATCCACTCTTTCTCAAATTTTAATCTTCATTTTACCTACAAATCCCGAATCTTAGAAAACAAAATAATATATCTTAAATAAAGAGCAGAAAGCAAAATAAAATATAACATAATAATAAATAAATAAAATTATATAATTGTAAAAAATAAATAAAGCACAAATAAAAGTAAACACACTTAACACATGTTTACACACACTTTAATATTTCGATGTGCTTACTGCTTCCTCCTCAGGGAATAGTAATAGTAAAACTGAACAGGAAGCCAGCTTCAGTGCCGCCAACCTGGTTGTGCAGGATGGAAACTTCTCTGATAGATTTGAAATTCTTTTGAGGTTCATCTTTTGTTTTGTGAATGGTGTGTAAATATATTGTTTTGTTTTTACTTTTATTTGTGCTTTACAATAATTGTATGATTTTATTTATAACATAAAAAAACATAGGTTGTACCTAGTTTGGTATGATTATTTTATTCGATTTTGATTTTGTTCACATCAAGTGCTTAATTAATGGTCTGGAATCTTGTTAGAAATGTCCTATAATTAGGTTTATCCAAACCACTACTAACCATCTTAATAGCAGTAAAGTAAAAAGATTCAGCCGAAGAATTAAGGGGGGAAACAAATTTAAGAATTTGGATTTGAGATTGGAAAAATATTGGATTTAACCCCTCTTTAGTATTTTTAAATTTTATTTTAAATTTCAAGAGGTATTTGAAGGTCTTATAAGCCCATTTCAAGTTTTGGTAATAATATCGACAATAACATAATGCAATTTATTGAATTGTGATTTATTTTCCCCAGGTTATAGCAACATTGTTTGTCATCAGTTACTCCACCCCGATATTTGTATCGGTGATTCTACCCATCGCGCTACTTTACTACTTCATTCAGGTGAGCGTCCTCTGTTTGTGGAACACTCGATTTAAGATTCATGTTACTGGAAAGTAAAATTATAGATTGCTGTTGAATTTTATTACAAAAAAAAATTGGTAGATAAAATGTTTAATTGTGCTTAAAACAAGTATCAAATTTTATTTCTAAGCTATATGGCAAATAAAATAAAATGCACCTAAAATGTGTTCTTATTAAAGTAAAGTGTGTCTTATTTTCTGGCCAATATGGTAATAGTTAAAAAATGTTTACTTTATCCACTTCACTAGAGTTGTTATAAAAAAATAAATGAACCTTGTGGATTCCTTGAATCTCAAATGTTCTTAAAGGTTTGATCCACATTTAAATATTTGAAGAAACCATTAAATCATCACAACAAAGAAAATTGTTTTGTTTTTTTCCAGAGGTTCTATGTGGCCACTTCCAGGCAGCTGAAACGACTGGAGTCCATATCAAGATCTCCAATATTCTCTCATTTTGGAGAAACTGTGTCAGGTGTGTTTAGTTTTTCATCAAATCTAAATTTTATCACGATAAAAGTAAAGTTTACAATTACTATTCATTACAAAGATCATAAGTAATTTTCTTAGCTAAATTTTGGGAAAAATTAAAAATATGTTGTTATTATCTGTAAATATATAAATTCATAAATTGTTCTCCATCAAGTATTGCAGAAGCAGGTGGAGAGATGTAACTTTGGAAGGTACAGGAAAGGCGGATAGAAACATTTAAAAGGGAATGAACACAAAATGGCTTTTACAATGACGAGAAGAACATGGTTCACACTTTACATTGCTGCCACTGGACAAAGAGGTAAAGGTTGCCTCTTGAAGAAATCAATCGCTACTGCCAAATCCCTCGACCTATGCTTCATTTCTATCGAAAAGCATCAGAATGGAGTGTGAAACTCGCAACGCAATGCTACGCTAATTCCTTAAAAAGGAAACTAAAAAAAACACAGAGAGAAAAGGGGAAGTTGTTAAAAAAAAAGTTGTGACACACTGATAGGAACATGTAAAAGTAATTAATACTTTATAGGACAAACACAGGTAATGGACTTTGAATGAGTATGCATACACGGATATCACGCACCTGGAAAACAAATTAAATTGTTAATGTTTGGAAAAAAATGAAGGAGGTTTTCTAAAATCTAGTGAAAACACTGGAATTCTTGTAAATTTGGGACATTAACTATAAGCTATGGGTGTGTATGAAGCTTCCAGTTGGATTCAGAACAAACATCAGCTTTCACTTCGCTTACAAAAAAATATCCAGCTTCGACAATAAGGATATTGCCAGCTAAAATAATCCATTTATGGTCACTTATTGGCATTATGAATTTTTTTAATAAATATTCATAAGAAAAAATCGGAATTAGTTGAATTATGAGTTGTGATAATACCTGGACCTCTCAGAATAAAACTAAATATTACAAAAATGTGTGCAATAAAACATTTACAAGTGTTTTTGGCCATAAATATACATAAATAACAACAATATAATTTATTTATTTTTATGGAAAAAACTTATAAAATATTTGAACTTTGAATCAGCTTTGAGAATATTTTATATATTCGATTAAAATTTGCTTCAATTAAAAAGTGGGCTTCGCACAACCATACTGAAAGCTTCAAAGAGTAGGTTTTTGATGGGCGAAAATGTGAACTGAAGACTTTTATATGTTTCTCTCCATCTTCTCTGTATTTTTTTCCCAAATATAACAAAAAGTGTAAAGAGTTTTGGAGCTATATTATATCTGGGCTACAACTATTTTCTAACTACCAAATTCTTGTGATTTTTCAACCTCTACATCTTTGAGTGAGGTGTTGTTAAATGCCTGATTCACATTTAGGCGCTACCACAATTCGAGCCTATGGCCTGCGTCAACAATTTGAGCAGGAGTCTGAGGAGAAAGTGGACTTGAATCAAAGATGTTACTATCCCGGCATTGTTGCTAACAGGTTAGTTCTGTCACAAACCATTTGCTTTTATACCTTTATTGATCTTTTTTATTAGTGTTTTGTCTCCATTTAGTTCCTCTAACATATCTTCTTCTATGGGTGTGAAAAGCTACAAAAAAAATTTTTTTACTTCACTTTGAATATTCATCAACTTTGATTCCAAAGAACAAGTTTGGATTTGACAATCGCGAAGCCTCGTCAATTAATATATCTAAAGTTAGAATTCATATTTGTGTTCAATTTTTGTCATTTAATGCTGTTTAAGTCTATCACAAATTAATGTTCACATGACAATAATAATCATCCAAAGCTATTAAATCACATTTGATAATAACTTAAATATGTTAATCATGTATTCAATATATGACATATTTTTACATCAATAAACTTTCTTTTTTTAAATTCAAACTTCTATTCACCTATGGTGGTATTTAAAGATGGGTCAGATTCACTTACAATCCCAAATCTTGAGTCAAAATCTTCATTCAATCTTTGAATCCCAAATCTCTAATTCAAACCAGAATTCGAATATTGGGGAAAAATAGCACACCCATACATATATTAAATATAAAAATAGAAATATTAAAGCATGGTATAAAATATAAAGAAAACTAAATGTCAACCTGCTAAAACACATCCATTATACCATCCATACATTCAGTTAAGTGTTAAATTAATGATCTGAGGTCTGGCTGTTGATTTCTTATAATTATGTTGGTACTAAACCAGCAGTATTAATGATATAAAACAAATTCCAAATCAAAATTTTGCAGAAAAATATATTTATTTATTTTGAATTTCAAATCTGATATTTTCTCAAATTTCAAATATCCTTTAGGCTCCCATCCCAATTCTTACTATTCATTTCAACCTCTCTTCGAATTGAAAAGGTGAACTTCTGCTTACCCCTAATAATTTCATCGTGTTAATGACGTGTTATCTTGGTGGGATGTGATCCCAGGTGGCTTGCTGTGAGGCTGGAGATGATCGGTAACTTCATCATCTTCTTCGCGTCGCTGTTTGCAGTGTTGGCCCGGAAGACAATCAACCCCGGTCTGGTTGGACTGTCCGTCAGTTATTCGCTACAGGTAGGTCTCCCGGGTTCATGCCACAGCAGAGAAGACTCCTAATGGAATCCTCGTTGTGTACTTTCAAGTGTTTTTTTTTCCTTAGCTCTGCGCCTTACTAACCGTTCAATCTAAAGGTGTGCGTATTAATTAGGGATGTGTAAGGTTGAATATAGAAGAAGTGTACTCACATTTCTATCGAGGGAGAGTGAAAAACCATGTTCAGTAATAATAATACTTAGCACCACGTATTACTACCCGTTCGAGTTATACGCTTCACAAGTTCAGTAGAGCCGACTGGGATCTAATCTCAATCTCCCCATAATCACCAGTCTAGTCTATTGCAAGAGTGACACCATAGACCATGCGGCCACTGAAGCGGGGCTGGGTGTATTACACATGATAATAATACATGCAATGCACTTCAGTGGCCGACTGGTCTAAGGTGTCACTCTTGAAACAACTGGACTGCCATTGAAGTGATACGTACTGAGGGTGGTTTTAACTAAATGGTTTTCCAATCTTTCTTCTCACAAACGCTGATACATTTCCTATAAATTCAACATTTATCATCCCTAACACATTAGTTTAATATTATTCTTTTAATAAAAGATATTTGTTGGTAAATTAAATATTATAATAAAATTTATTTAATTTATAGGTAATTTTAAGGAAACTTTCTTTTCGCTCTTTGAGGTAGGAAGTATTAAACTCGAGTTTGTTTTATATGGAAGAAGAGACAGTAAAGAGGGATGGAAACAGACAAAAGGAAACTAACACAATATGGGTTTTACAATGTTAAGAATAACACAGTTCTCAGTTTACACTGCTGCTACTGGACAAAAAGCTAATGGCTGCCTCTTGAAGGAAATTGATTGCCACCACCCAATCCATTGGCCTAATTTTCATTTTGGTTGAATTCAACATCCTTAAAGAAGAAACCATAAAAACACACAAGGGCTAGAAAAGAAAATTTGTAACAAATTACATATTGATAGTATATTTAGATAGGAACACATAAAAGGACCAAAAAATATTAAGGACACTCACCGGATATAGACATTGGATGTGACTATACACTAGTAATATTTCTGTTAAATGAAAATGAGTTATACGTGTCTGGATATTATATCGAACTACAAACCAGTCATTGTTACATTTGGGCAGGATTGGCTCTTCCCTAATCGGTCATGAGGACATAACAATTAAGGGTAAGTCAACTCACTCCAAGCTGAGAGGTAATATAGTTTTCGAAGAGAAGTTCTCTTCTGACTCGACCATCAACCTCAACGGCCATGTTAGGAATACCATACAAGAATGTGAAAGTCTCGAGTGTGTCAAACCAAGGACTAGTTAGACATGATAAGTCTTCAATATTACAACAACTCTTTACTTAACATACCAACCATCACATTTTATTGTAGACCATCTCTTATAAGTCTAACGCGTTTTATTAAATAACATCAAAAACGCATTCACATGTGTCTTACAAGTCACATCTTATCCTTCCCGCAACCTCTATTAGCCATCCTGACAAATCACCCGCAGGGGGGTGTGATGTAAGGATGGTGACAAACACTAATAGCAGGAACAACATTGTTGATAAAAAGGGTCAGAAGTGCTTTTTATATTATTATTATTATGTTTACTGACTGATTATATCGGTACACAACTTATGAACTAACTTAAATCTAGAACAGACACAACATCCATCCTCCTACCATTAATTCATCACTGTGGAAGGGAAAACCCAAATTTCACCAATGATATGTTTTTCGGCCACGTTAGGAATCGAACCTGGGACCCTCAGCTCAGTAGACAGGCACACTACCAACCGAGCTAAAGTATCAGACAAGTAGCATTTTAATGGTAAAGGGTCAAGCCATACTTTTCTTTTAAAATAACTTTTTTTTTTAATCAACTGAATTAAAACCCGCTACGGTGGCGTAGTTGGCTAACACGCTAGTTTTTGTGTTGAGCCAGAATGCAGAGGACAGAGAGATTGAGGTTCGAATCTCGGCCGGGTAAACTGGGGGAGGTTTTTTTCATAAACGGTTTTCCACTCTTGCTCCACGCAAATGTGGGTTCACTTCCTCTAGATTCAACCTTCCCAATTCCTAGCCCATTAGCGTAATTAGTACTTAAGCGTATAATCCAAACGGGTAGTAAGCTCAATAAAAAATAAACAAAATCAAAATTTTGAATTTTAGAAAACTTGAGTTCTGAGACTAGACACAAGTTTTTTTTGGATACTAATACACCTCTGTTTGTTTCCACTTGTGTCTGTAGCATCTGTAACGATGTTGTAGATTGCCGGGACACTCAACTGGCTGGTGCGGATGACATCAGATGTTGAAACTAACATTGTCGCTGTGGAGAGGATCAAAGAGTATGGAGAGGTTAAACAGGTAACATACGCGACATTTGCTACTCTCTTTAAGGTTCGATTCATCATCATCATCTCCATCACCCACCTCGGTGCTCGCATGGTCTAAGGCATCACTCTTGTAATATATTAGAATGCCGAGGTCCGATCCTGGTTGGCTGTTCCGAGGGTGATTTTCCACTCGCTATGCACACATTTGGGTACATTTCCTCTAAATTCAACCTTCCTCATTCCTATCATATTAGAGGAGTTATTAGTACAAAAGGCATGTAACCCAAACAGGCAGTAGGATGCGGTGCTAAAAAAAACCTTCATAATATGGTCAAGCCTCAATTTTTCTCATTCCTTCCAGCATTCTTCCTCCTTTCATTCTTCTCCTCTCACTCACACAGTTTCTTTTATCTACTCCTTTCATCTCTTTCTTGGTCTCCTTTGTAGTCAGTTAGTGCTACTACTAAACATGAAAACTAAACCCACTGTGCTGGATATATTATACAAAACATGTTTGTTAGTGCTATATATTGCTTATCCTTTGTAACCCTACATTTTGGTAAATATATCTTTGTAATTTCATCATAGAAATTGAATTTCTCTTTTAAATTCACAGATAAAAATAAATCTAATCATAAAAATGGTGTTTTATTATTTAGAAAAAAAAAATCATAAATGCCCCAATAAAGTAGTTTATATTTTCATTGACAGGAAGCGCCATGGGAGCTTCCTAACAGCAATGTCCCCAGCAATTGGCCCTCGGAAGGCACCGTGGAGTTCCGGGATTACAAGGTGCGCTACAGGGAAGGGCTGGACCTTATTCTCAAGGGCATCTCCTTCACCATCAAGGGCGGAGAAAAGGTGAGAAGTCTCAACTCTTGGAGGATATTACTAAGAGGGTCTCTATAAAAACTATATTGCCTAAAATGTACTATTATTTTCCTTTTTTAAATTAAAATGTTTCCCTTTATTTTATGAGAATAATTCATTTTTCTCAAAGGTGAAAGGATACACTACACATATCTAAAGATGGGCTCCTTGAACCCTAGGACCGTTAAGAATATTCAAGATTTTAGTATTTTGAGATTGAACAAAATTGATTTGTAATCAGGTTGTGCAAAGATTTGAAAGCTTTGACTTCAATTTGAAAGTAAAATTCAAATTTCAAACATTATGAAACTTTGCAGAAAAAAAAATTAAGCTAAAAGACATATTAATGTTGGTTTTTTTATGTTTGTTCTATCACAAACTAGTGTTTGCATTTAAAAAAACATCTAAAATAGTGTCTACTGGGTCACAAAAGTCATGAAAAGATTACTAATTGCAAAAAAGGATCGCCAAAGTCCCTGAAAAGTCAATAATTTTCAAGATTTGGCTCATAAAATCACAGAAATATTTTTGTTTGATCATTTTAAGATTAGATATTCTAATTATTTTTGAAATATAGCATTCTGTAAATTGTATTTAGTAAACTAAATTTACATAGTTCTGCAAAGTATAATATTTGTTTCGAACATTAAACTCTTCTTTTTTTTTAATATTCAAACTTCGATTCGGCTTTGAATTAAAAAAATAGACTTAGCACACCTGCTAATTTTTAAATTTAAATTGTAATTTGTCTTAAGAGCTCTAATATTGCTTATAGTTAGTTAGTTCAGCCCCAACATATTCATTAATTATCAACCAGCCCCCAGATCATTCCACTAATTTCTATAAGGGACTCGCAGTCACACACTTCTAAAGTAACATTTGATAAATTAAGAGGTCCTTGTAAAACCTGAGGTGCCTTACATTCTGAGTTACCATACCTGAATAAAACACTATATATTATAAATAATTACTACACATCCGCGAGGCAGGTTTTTCTTTAGTTTGAATCGAATCTAAAATTGAAACAAATCACAAATTTCAAATAATCATTGAATCTAATCATATCCTACCTAATAAGGTTGTGAAAACTTCAACTTGACTTTGAAACTAACATTGGCTTCGATCTTTCTTCGAAAAAAATTCGGGCTTCGAAACTTCGCAAGTAAAAATATTTACAGATAAAATATTCCATTTATGTTCAAATATTACCATTGTTAACTGATTTGTACTTACAAATTAAAATTTAAATGGAAAATAACTGAAGAAATTGAATTGCATTTTGTAATAATAACTTGATTTATCAGATTGAAACAAAATTTACAAACAATTGTGCAGTAAAATATTTTTCAAGCCTAAAACAACTAAAGGAAAATATTCAAACTTCGATTTGGCTTCTAGAATAATCCATACATTCGATTCGAGTTCACTTTGAATTGAAAAAATGGACTTTGTACAGTCCTACTGGTTAAAGATTTACACATTTAAAAAAAGGATCAGTTTTGGATCCTAGTCACACAAATTCAACATGATCACACGGTAATGTCCTACTGGTTAAAGATTTACACATTTAAAAAAGGATCAGTTTTGGATCCTAGTCACACAAATTCAACATGATCACACGGTAAAAAACACCATCCCTTGTGATTATAAACTATTTCATTATATAGTTTTAGTCCGAAAAGTTATGTAGGATCTAAGGATGTTATTGTAGGCTGTTTAAAAAATTTCGACTTATTTTCCTATCAATATGCTATTAATTAATAAGCATTTACTTTACCTCACGGGAATAATTATTGTTATTAAATATTTACTAAAATAAAGTAAAAATGGCACCAAACGGCTATATTAAATCAAACATTGAATGGAGGGTAGAAAGGCAAGGCCTACACACTTGGGTCCTACAGTTTTTTGGTAAGTGTGTAGGCCTTAACTTCTACCCTCCTTTCAATGTTCAATATAAAATTACATTATCTTATTTTAGGCACATTGTGGGGTTTACAATGGCCTAAAACCTCACTGATTTTTTTCCCTACTTTGATTTGATTCAAGTTATTGAATTTGAATAATATAAAATTAGAAGCTTTGCAGACCCCTAATGATTATTCAACCCCAGTGGTTTTCCTGATGTGCTACCTCATTCTTTCGGAGTATCGAGGTTAGTGATTCCCGCCCACTCCATCTGGGAGGAAACACAGGTTCTAGCGAAGCCAGGATGTATGGCAGTTTCTATGTTGATTCTCGCACTATATATATATATATTCATACCAAAGTACAAAAAATATATTCCACAAGGTTGGCATCGTGGGTCGCACGGGTGCGGGCAAGTCCTCCTTGACCTTGGGCCTGTTCCGCATCATTGAAGCAGCGGAGGGTAGTATCCTTGTGGACGGCATCGACATTGCCACCCTAGGACTTCACACCCTGCGATCCCGTCTTACCATTATACCACAGGACCCTGTCCTGTTCTCCGGGTCGCTGCGGCAGAACCTGGACCCTTTCGACAGCTTGCCGGACGAGCAGTTGTGGAGGGCCCTTGAACATGCACACCTTTACACGTTCGTCAAAGGGCTGCCCGCTGGACTTAATCACGAGATCTCTGAAGGAGGCGAGAATCTCAGGTCAGTGAGACATTTTATATGTATTTACATGTAAAAGTTAGATTAGTTTCTTAAAACCAGTAGTTTTTTTCATGTGCAAATTATAAGTTTAATCCAATAATATAAAATTTGAATTAATATCGATATTATTGAAACTTCGCAGACCCCTAGTAACCCATGTGAAGTTAAAATGAAAACCCAGTCTCATTACATCCGACGGCATTTGAACCTATAATCTCCTCTTAGGTCAAATCTATTGTGAGAGAAATAGATGCCTTATACCATTCAACCACCGAAGCGGGCTTGGTCATTTTTAAGCAAACTCTTCTTGTAGATTATTAACGGAGACTATTTTCTGTAACCTTTTTTTTTTAACGTGTTTCAGTGTGGGTCAGAGACAGTTGGTATGCCTTGTGAGAGCGATGCCTTATATCATTCAACCACCGAAGCGGGCTTGGTCATTTTTTAAGTTAACCCTTCTCGTAGATTATTAACGGAGACTATTTGCTGTAACCTTGTTTAACGTGTTTCAGTGTGGGTCAGAGACAGTTGGTATGCCTCGTGAGGGCATTGTTGAGGAAAACCAAAGTCCTGATCCTCGATGAGGCAACGGCTGCAGTTGACCTTGAAACGGATGATCTTATACAGGTGAGTGCTTTGGTGCCACATCGATTCAATCTTCGTAAACGGCTTTGTTTACTATTTCAGATTGTCCAGCGACCTGTAAGACAGGGGAATGTCAGGGAATTTTATCAAACTTCTGGAATTTTTCTCGATTTACAAAACAAAAAAAACTTTTACTTACAATAATAAAAATAAAATCTTTCTTCTAGTTAATACATACCTCGAATCTATTTTATCACAGTTGAGCATACTAATCTTGATTCTCAAAGTAAACATGTGGTTTTAGTGTCTTTCCACCACATTTTTAGCCAAAATTGAATCATGTTTATGTTCATGAATGAAATTCAATTACATTTTGGAAAGAGAAGTTAAGTTCACCATTGCTGCCATTGGTTGCCTCTTGAAGAAAATCGATTTTTACCGTCCAATCTCTTGAATAGAACGATACCTAGGTTGAGGGAGTGGGCGGTAACGATTGATTTACTTGGAGAAACATCTATTACCTCTTTGTCCAGTGGCAGCAATGTAAAGTGTGAACTTTGTACTTTTTTTCATTGTAAAAGCCTTATTGTGTTTGCCCATTTTATGTTTCTAACCAGTAATCACCTTCCCCTATACCTTCTTCCAAATATAATACAATTACCTCATAAACTGAAAAGAGGTTTTCCTCATAGAGATATTTTTGAAAAAGAGAAATTAATAAATAATGAGGTGTCTCGCAACAATTTTGTACAGTATTTATGAAAGGCGGTATTTTAATGTCTCAACATGATCCAACTGAAATCTAACTTGGATCTAATTATCTAATAACCCATGATTTTAGACTGATACCCTTTAACCCGTTCAAAGAGTGACAAAATTTCAGCCCTATATGTCTAAAAATATTATTACATCAAGTTGCAATCTTAATAAAATATTGTTTATAATATGTATTGACTGGAAAAGTTGGAAATTGGCTCTGGAAAACCTGGAAAAGTCAGGGGATTTAAAAATATGGTTTTAGTAGACACATACACAATATTTAGACATGTTGACAAATAAATATTTTGTTTTCATTTCTAGAGAACTATACGAGAAGAATTCAAGGACTGCACGGTAATGACCATCGCACATCGACTCAACACAATATTAGACTCCGATAGGTGAGCATATTATGGTTGCAATGTGTATGAACGTGAAAGATTTTGATTAGGTTTTTCTTTTATTTGATATATTTGATCCAATCCCAGGATGTTAGTTCATTGCTATGAAAAGGGAAAACCACATTTCACCAATAATACATTTTTTCAGCCATGCTAGGAATCAAACCCAAGGCCCTTAGCTCAGTAGACAGATACACTCGCTATCGAACTAAGCGTGTCTGACGAGATTTTAATTAATTTGATTCAATTTTAAGTAGAGTTAGATCAAATCCTCTTCACATGAATCCAAATCTTGGAAAATATTATGGACGTAAGAGGAAATAGCAGTATAAACTAAATGTTTACATTTTTTTTTACGATGCATTCATTAAAACACCCATAAATTCAACTGAGTGCTAAACTAATGGTCTGAGGTATGGTTGTTGAGTTTGTCTGATATTGAGGCTGAGCTATCAATGAGCACTGAGCAGTATTAGATCTAAAGTAAATTCCATTACAAAAATTTAAAAAAGTAATCTCAAATCTGATATTTTCTCTTATATCCTTAACTATCCCCTAATTTTAAGCTGCTATTTTTTAAACCATTTCAATATTTCCTTTTATCTAATTAAAATATATCTTTCTGGTTGAGGGTAATCTTTTAGAGGTGTCCCCCACTTAGTTGACAGGTTAAGGACCAGAGCACTGTCGCAAACCAGAAATCCTTTAAATGCAAACTTGGTCTTTTTTTAGCTTGTAAATGTATTTTGGCCGCCGAAAAAACCCATGAATAACGCACATTATACAAACATACAAAAAAAAAATTAAAAGATGGTGCCAAGTCGATTGGAAGAAAAATCATATGGAAGGTCATGTAAACACGACGAAATAGATCGAAAGAGTGGATCACGTGTTGAATGAATGGGTTCTGGTAGTAATTGAAAAGGGTCGAAAAGTGGGAGACACCTGTATCTAATTTCCCAGTTAATCAGCTGATGGACGAGTTCTTAAAATACTCCAATTTCACTGCTCGCTGTACCTCATTATGTGAGTCGTTCTCATACTTTATGTGTTTCTTCACCGCTTCCCCAGGGTAATTGTACTGGACAAGGGGGAAGTGATCGAGTTTGACACGCCTGAGGCCCTCCTGCAGGATAGAAACTCGGTCTTCTACGGCATGGCAAAGGATGCAGGTCTCGTATGATAGGCTGGGACCTATGAAAATAAATCTCCACTTCACTCGTGAAGCATACCTAAGAATGTTGCTGTGCAACGTTGTTAAAACTTTTTGTTAACTGTGTATCAATCTAGTTTTATAACTCTAGGGCCTAATTTAAGGTCTGCTTGAATGTTGATCGTAGATGTTGAAGGAATACTAAGCCTGTGGGAATCCAAGATTTTCATTTTCAAATCGAATCTAAATCTTTGTTTATCAACTATCTTTTATTGAAAATGATTCAAATTAGGAAGGAATAGCCAGTACACATACTTTAGTGATACAGAAGTCGAAATTGTTAAGACAAAACACTTCAAACACATTTGAAACAGTATAAGCTTATCTTTAAAAATGTTTTTGTATGTTTTTTAGTGTTTTCTAGTCTTCTACCCAAACATTTCCCACTCCAGCATCACTAAGGTATGAGTATTGGCTATCCCTCCTAATCCAAACAATTAAAAAAAAAATTATATGATTAAAATGGCAAGTATTAAAACCCTGGTTCATTAAAGTAAAATATTAATACTGTCCATGTGGCTTACATAAAATGTTGTTATGAAATTGTGTATTATATTTTAAAAAAAGATCCAGGTTAGTTTCTATACACAGTTGAATGATTTTTAAAAAAAATGGCCTTCCAAGATTTGTATTTCAAGTTCCATTCTATTGGATCTGAATTTTGGTTAACTTTAAAATTGGATTTGAAATTTTTAATCTTTTCACAGGCTTATGTGGGATTAGTGTTAGTTTTATATATTCACAAATATAATCTCACTATCGGTATTATTTCATAATGTCCTTATAATATTAGTTTTATCAGCAAAAAATCATAACATCTCTAAACTATTGTAGTTTTAATAATATTTAAGGAATAGACAATCTTGCCACCTGATATGTACTTACTCAAAAAGCGATAATTTACTAGTAATATTTAATAGAAATAATTTAATGAAGTTCAACTCACGCCGTTTAATGTGAATGGCTTACCTTGCCTGACTCCACTTTAGTGCTGCTTGTAACATAGTCAGTGTGTAATCTGTCAAGGTAAGCCTACTACCTTTCAGGATAAATGAATTATACAAGTTCACTCAAACTTAAGGCCTATGCACTTATTTTATTCTCAGTACAATACTGGGCGAAATTGTCTGCTCGATAAAACGCTAATTAAAAACTTAAAAGCAATTGGTTCTGTGTTTTGCCTTCTCTTCTAATAACGGAGTGCATTGATAAATTATGGAAAAACATAAAATCATTTTATAATGCTGTTTCTCATGTAGAAGTTTAATAAGCGGTAGCCTCAAATTATAACAAATTGCCATATTTACTCCTCTATTTGCTACACTTGTTTCTTTCGATTCTTTTCAACAAATGAGAAGAGCCTTTCTCTGCCCACAAAGAAAATGGTTGATGAAAATATCGTTTCGCAAAAGTAGCGGTGGGTTAACCATCTTGGTCATTGGGAAAACATTTTTGAAAGAATAGCTCACTTTTGAAGTAAATGATTTTATTTTTATTAAAAATGTGTAAAAATAGAATGACAATCCCAATATGGTGCGAAGCAGGTTTTTCTAGTTTTAATCGTTGCAAATATTCACAAGTTTCAATTAATTAAATATGTTAATGGGTCTTGAATAAAAATTAACTTATTATAAAATAAAACCTTAGATTAGTTTTGGCCCTTATAAGTTATCATGTATGTTCAACGTGTTCATGAAACAATAGTTTATCCTGTCAAAGTTTAGAGGTAAAGTGCGCCATCTACTGTGGTAATCATTAATTCTTTCACTATACATTCGTCAGTCCTCAAAGTTAACACATTTGTTAAATATTGGCCAACGGTGGAATTAAAAGTGCGGCTTTTTCTCCGGTCAATTTGGTAATATTTGAAAATTATTAACAAACTCACAAGAATCGTTATTATAGATCATTAACATAACCATTACCTCTTTGTCCATTGGCACCGATGTAAAGTGTGAACTGTGTTATTCGTTTCACTGTAAAAGCCATGTTGTGTTCGTCCCTTTTATATATTTCTATCCATCCTTCCTATTCCTTCTTCCAAATATAACATATTTTAGGCAAATTGTGGAATTTGCAATGGCCTGAAATCATTTAGTTTTTCTTTTAATCTGGTAAGATTCGAGTAATTGAATCAATTATAATAGAATTTGAATCAATATCGATATTATTGAAGCTTTGCAGATTACCTCTTTTATAAAAAAATCATTCTTTATTTTCCAATCTCTTGACTTGGGGGTTGTTCTAGGTTGAAAGCTTGGTCAGTAATCAATGACCGTCACTGCTCTGTCTGGTGGCAACAAAAGTAAATGTGAACCATCTTCCTTTTTCTTATAGTCATATTGTATTTATCTTTTTTTTACTATATTTTTGTTTTCCTTTAAAATAGTATTAATATTTGATTAAATTATAGTGTTCGCCATTACTACTATAAACCATGATTTATGAGAGCTTAGACAGAAGCTTCATTTTCTAGCCACTACAATCACATTTATAATAAACTCTTGATTTCTCAAAAGAACTTGCTTGCACTACCAACATATGAAAAAAAAAATCCATCCAAGTTTGGATCTCAACCAAAGTCTTGCCCCTCAAATCTGATTCACCCGGTACTTGAACGTGAATCTCAAAGGTCTAAACTGTGATCAAGGTTTTGTACAAACAATGCGCAATCTAGTTGTTTTAAATGACCAGTTAATAAAACTTAAATTTTCTTACGGCCTAGTTGATTAAATTTAGCCTCAACCCTTTACAGAAATAGTTGGCTATTACAAAACATTCATAGAAGTATCGATTTCTAAAAATAATATATTCATATTATTATTTTATATAAGTAAGTTGTTGGTATTACGCTGCTCAGGAGCGCACCACGGCGATAATCGAGTAAATATGACAAGTTGATCTCTTTCTGATAATTTTATTAAAGACATTTTACCAGTTACCATGATTTTAATCTGATCACTTTAAAAAAAATTGTTTTGTATACACTAGTTCTTTCCACATTTGTTATATTTTGATATACTTTTTCGATAACCTGCAACCAAAATAATTTTACTCATGATAAATGTTCTTTCTTTGCCATTAAGGGCCTGTCTTACTCATTAGATAACACAAAGCTTAGATAAGTAATACAGCTCAAACCAGGTGTCACATCTTAATGCAGTTTTGTTTAAGAAATTGTAGAGTTGAGACCAGTGAAACTATGTTACTATATTTTAAAAGTATAAAATAAATTAAAATATAACTACTGTAAAATAAAAGAAAAAAAAACTTTCGCTGTTGTCCAGTATAGAGTGTAAAACCTGCACTTCAATGTGATTTCTAGTTTGAGCGTTGACATGGATCTAATATTTCGGTTAACTAAACCATGAGTTGGGCTCTTAAACTATATTAAATTTGATTGTTGTATGAATCTATTATGTGAGTAACACAAATCCAAAACATATTTACAGAAATTAACCTTCTTTGGTAGCTGGTAAATGCATTTGTAAATATTTGTAACTACCTTTTAGTGCCTTAAATATTCACATAGTGCTATTTCTTTCCTTCAAATTACATTTTTTTTTTTAGAATGTGTTTAAAAATAAGTTGTGATCTCAGGATGTATTCATCAATAAACTGCCTTATAAATGACCTAAAAGATGTTTTAAAAATTGGAGAGTTAATTTTTGTTGTACAATTACAAATTAAGATAAGAACTAATCAGTAAATCGCGCAGAAAGCGTTTATGATGGTCACTTAAGTTAAATATGTATGAAAAAAGTGCATTGAGCAAAAACATTTTGTAATAAATAAAGTGTTGGAATATTAGGAAAATGGTAGAGCACAAACGCTAACACCTATTTACACACACTTGGATATTTCTTTCTCAGGAAGTATTAGTAATTAAATGAGTCTAATTAGTATTACTTTCCGAGTAAGATGCTTTAATACCATCGAAATATCCAAGTGTGTGTACATATGTGTTAGTGTTTTTACTTTTATTTGTGCTCTAGAAGTTTCCTAATATTCCATCATTTTATCGAGTTAAATATGTTTAGATTAATAAATTGCACATTGTTAGTTTTCTTTTATCAAAATTATATAGTCAATAAATTACAGTAGTAGAGATGGCATTTGAGATACATGCTTAAGATATACCTTTTTAAAAGGCTGGAGTGCTAATCTAGAATTTGTTTTCAAATCCTTGAATCTTAAGAAATGTAAATATTTATTAACAATTTTAAAAAAAACAGAAAATTAAACTTTGTTTTGTTTGGTAAATTAGCATCGCATACTAAAAAAATGTCTTGATATATTTTTGCAAAACTGAATATTGATTTATTTATATGTCATATTTATGACATTATAAAGAAATAATAATTACACTTTTTGGTGAATTCATTATTTCTATACCATTTTGTACTTATTTGGTGATTTCCTGTTTAATTTCTTAGCATTTAGGAATTGTGATTTTGGGTCAAGGTCTTAATAGTTGGATTAGAGATATTTTTTTATTGTTTGTTCAAATTTTGAATCTTTTGAGATTTGAAAAATTTGAGGAGTCAACCATTTGAAGGTTACTAATTACTTAAAACATACGAAACCAAAAAATATTCATTATTATAATCCAATAATGAATATTGTTTTTCCCTTATTTAGTTTTTAGAGGGCCACTATATAATCCGTATTTTAAAATTGAAAAACAAAATTAGTTTTTTAAAACATCTTTTAATGTCCCATCATTAAACAAACTTATATTCCATTTTGACTTTTTGTAAATTGTGATGAAATGAATGGTGCTTTCATGAGCGATAATGTGATAGATTAAAACTGCATGATGGTTCTTTTGTTTACTTTCAATAATGATCTTTTTAAAAAAAGCAATAATTTTCAAATATCTTGTGAGATTTCCTTTTAGATTAATTTTTCTGAAATTGTTTTTAAATAGTTTCACATAATATGTTACACTGAATGAGTTTATTCACATTTATGGATCTTACCTAGTGTGATTAATACAAAAATATCATCTCATTTAAATTATAAGAGTTCTATCTCAGCTTTGTCTACCTTGAGAGGTAGCTTATTTCCACTATGGTTCTGTACAGCTTATACGATACGGCCATAGTAAAACCCGTAAAGGTAAGAGTGTATGCTTTCACCTTAATTAAAAATGTACTCAGTGCTGATGAAATGTAAAAGTAGGTATTTTTAATGATTGTGTGAACTTATAAAACAATCTCTGGTAAATGCATACGTAGTTGAGATACTGGTAACCTTTTTCTATGACTTAAAGAATTAACTGTGTTAATTATTTGGGGTGATTCCGTTCCTCTTGTTATCAGGAGCTATCTTTGCAAATAAGTAATAGAAAAACTATGTTTGATATATATATAAATAGTTTGAAACAAATATTTCACTAAACCCCTTTTCACTTCTTGAAACAAATACTGTTAAAATATAGTAAATAAAATAGTTTTTTTTTTTCTTCTGAAGTTTGATAAAAAGAAACATGAATTGAATCAAAGACTACAATGTACTTTTGAAAAATACTAATCAATACACACACACAAAAAACCGGCATAAAAATTTAATTTTGTATCTAATTTCATACTACAGAAAAAGTTTTTCACTCATCCTTAATACAAATCAAATACAAATCCTTTTTTTTCACTTAAAAAAATGTAAAATGGATTTGTCACATGTAGCAGTAGACTCTCGATTATATTTCCAAAGTAATGGACGGTATGTAATAACACACGTATTTGTCAATTAATAGTAGTTAGACTACAGAGAAGTTATAGAAACTATAGCACAACTGTGTAGCATCAATTCTTTATTTTTGATTATTACAATCAAAGTTTATTAATCTGTGTCCAAAAGTATAACATTCTGGAATAAACTTGCCTATTAAATTAATTATAATTTTAATTGCAATGTTTGTTGTAACATCGTGAAAAGTTTGAATAACTTAAATTGATTCCAACGGTTATGTACTCAACACTTTATTATTTAGGTTTGTGTAGATTTATTGTTTGTAAAATGTTTGGTTCCTAGGGATTGAGAAATATTGTTTCACTTTGTTATATTAGTATTATTACCTTGTAACATCACATTTACCTTGCAATTATGTTCTTATATATCTTGTATCTAGAGGGGGAATGACAGGGGGGTGAAGCTTTTGAAATCTTTGATGTTGCTTTAAAAGTTTTATCAACTTTGATTTCAAAAATAAAATTCCTTGATTCGACAACTACAAAGAATGGGCCAATAAAAATATTTATGTTCAATTTCTGTCATTTTGTGCTGTTATGTATATCACAAAAATGTTCGCATGACAATCTAACATGTTGTAAATTATATTTAATATCTAAAGTTATATAGTTAAGTAACATTACATTATTATTTTTTTTTTTTAATATTCAAACTTTGCTTCAAACTGAAAAAGTTGGCTTCACACTCCCCTATAGTTTAATATTGTGGTTTATAACCAATCCACATGCGTGATGTCCCAGTAATAAGAGTTTTAATACTTTGTTACCTGATAATTAGATTTAAATGCCGGCACATCACACCAACTGTTATAATGAAGGTGCTAACAGTTTAATAACTTTATTAGTTAAGTAAATGTGCGCTAACTCGTTGTTAGGTGAAACAGAAACTATCTTTGTTTCTAGAGAGAACTGTGTTAGTTTTACCAAGGTTCCAAATAATAAGGTTTAAACGTGTGTTTTTTTTACTATTTTATCAGTGTTATTTTTATATTGTTTCTTTGAATTATTATTACTATTGTTATTAACCTGTGTAATGTTAACCTTGCATCTTATCCTTTACCGCGAGTTATTTCTTTGATGTAGGATAACTCAAGCTGCCATATTCACATATTATCACATTGTTTAAATATGTAACAGATGAAAATAAAATATATCGGTTGTAAAATAATCAGGAGGCTGTGAGCTCAAGATTTTGATTCAACTTGATCTTGAACAAGCTTCAGAGAAAAAATATATATATATATATTTTAAAAGAGAAATAATAAATTGTGTGATTAATTTTTAAATATACATTTAATTTTAGTTACTGAAAAATTAACTATTATTCAATTTAATATCAATTAAGTGCAGGTTTAAAAAGGGTTTAAACGGGCTAAATAGGGCTGGATGTGCCGATCTGGATCGCAGCTGGTCATTCATTGCTGAATTACCAGAGAGAAAAGATAAAACTTCAATAATTGTCAAGATGTACACACCGCTTACCCTAAAAGGTAGCATTCTTACCTTTGACCTGCCCATTATGGCACAATCTTATAAGTGTAATCCATTAAGGTATGCACACTACCATTCAGGGTAAACAGTGTGTACCTAGTAATTTTCAAACTAATATTGTTTCATGCTAAGCTATTTGTGTGTAGGAAGATTACTTTCTGTGCCGCCTGTATCTCGGCCATCTGCCCCAACCCTCCAACAACCAGTTTGCTCAGTCACTGACCTTGGCATACCATCTGCGCAGTGCCCTCTTTTTGGGTTCTTCCTCTGCCCTCAAACTGCACATTTCGTAAATCACATCCAAACAATTAGAGCAAAGAGTAAACAATAAAACATTCACCACCACACTCGTAATACAAGGTAAAGAACTTGAATTTTCCTAGCCTCTAAGTTTGTAAAGCCCAAACCATAAATATTAGCTCGAAGCTCATAAATCTAACCCTCGCAGCCCCCTAAAGTGTATGATTTTTATTATTTTCCTTTCTTACTACCCAAAATAGTTTAACCTAGGAATCTTCAATGCCAAACCATTTATATTAAAAATGTTTATCAGGGAGAAAGTATTAGCTTGGCCAAAAACAAAAACCCGTTCACTTTACATTCATAAGACATTGCCTACATTCATAACTTCGAAATAGATTTCAAGTTGTAACATTTCTAAAATGTCATCATCATTAAATGAGTCCAGTGGTTCTTTTTTACACTCGCGAATAAATGTTTGCTTGGCGTTCAATAACTTTTGAAAAACCTTTGCAATCTATATTGGTGTTACTCAGATTTAATTTTCCTTGCTAACCCCTCAAAGTATATTTTAACAAAAAAAAAAAGTTAAATAGCTTATATGTGTTTTTAACTCATATGTTGTTATATACGAGGCTGTACGTGGGTATGGTTAAATTGTATTGAAGGGGTTTAGACTATAATACGGATCCAGATATAGATAGAATAACCAACACATTAAATTGGTAATGTTAAGGTGGAGTGGAAGTTAGGGGACCATATTTTTATAGTTTTTATATTAAAAAAGACTATTTTGGTAAACATAAATAAATTATTGCTCCAGTTTAGTTTAATTTTATACCACAGTAATCTTAACAGTTCCTGAATATTTGTAATTGGCATGGCAGCATTTTACCAGAACTACTTTTTTTTTTATCTATGTTTAAATATTTTCTCACCAAATATTAAAATGCTCATGACAAATATTCAACCCCCTGTTGATACCGCCATGTGAAGAAAATTAAACTTAGATGTATCTACTGAAGCAATATTTTATTTATTTTGTCCAAACGGGGGTTTTCAAAGTTACTGAACATAACTGGAAAATCCCACCATATGAGTGGAGATTGTTGATATTTAAGAGGAAAGTCCTGTGGTTAACTAAAACTATCATTTAACTTTGTTTTTGTACGCCATAGTGTTTTGTCTAAACAATTTCTACTTTGCTATAATTATGTTGATTGTGCTCGCTTTCCTACATTTAATTGTAGACGTGTGTGATTATTTTTGGTTTTCTTTAGCTTGCACTTGATAAAAACAAATATGTATCAATTTGAAATATGTTTGGATTGAAATAAAGTTTTTGTATTTGCTTTATAGTTAATAATAAGAAGCAAAGATGCAATTAAAAAACAAACATATTCTCGTTGTTATAGTTGAATGGGGAAAGCCCAATATATATTATACTTTAAAAATATATTTGTTTATTTAAATGTATACAGTGAAATCTCTTACTAGCGGACACCTTCCTGAAGCAAAACAAAAAGTCCATTATTAAGAGGTGTTCGTTATTTGGAAAAGATTTTTTAAAATATAAATCAATACTTCTTGAACACAGTTTGATCTAAATGAACCTATATATTGTGAATATTAACTATAAAATTCTAATTACTGTATTGTACAGTATTGTATGCAGGGTAATTATAACTAATGAATCAATATTACACTAAGCTTACTGTAGAAACTGCTTAGTATAAATATTATAAATTGATGTTTTAATTTTTGTTTGCTGTTTAGAGATTTTGATACATAAATATGCATTTCTAGAAGTGTCCGTTTCCATTATTGAGAAAGTTTGTTATTGAGAATTTGTTTTGCCATAAGAACTCTTTATTATTTTTCCAGGAAAATTTAAACTGTCCGTTAGAAAGAAGCCGCTATTCGGAGATGTCTGTTAAAGGAGATTTCACTGTATTTATTTCCGTTATTTTACTTTTAGATTGGCAAAAAATGCTAAAGTAATTTTTTTTTGAAAAGGACTATATTATAACAAAGTCATAATTTACATTATATTTACTTAAGGAATCAATAATTAAACTGTATGCTGTTTTTTGTTGGCAGTGTGGCTTCTCATTAAAAACAATCAAAAGCAATTAGTGAATAAATAATACTTTGTTTATGCATATAAAAGTTCCAAACTGTTATGAAAAAAATACAATAAAAGTACTTTTATACTCGTAATTCTTTTTTATTTAATATTTCTCCATTCTCCTCTTCAATGGCTGTCTCTTTTGATTGATCTTTGTCGGGGAAAGAGGGATCACCCCTTTGACAGTTACTTCAACACTTGAGTATGATTTCACACAGGGCTACATTTTATCGATTGTGTCACAAACTTACACTTAGTTAACTTTTATCTGATATTTGGAAGAAGGTACAGGAAAGGTGTATAGAAAACACATAAAAGGGGGACAAACACAATATGGCCTTTACAATGAAAAGAAGAACACAGTTCACACTTTACACTGCTGCCACTGTACCAAAGAGGTGATGACTGCCTCTTAAAGAAAATTGATTGTCACCAGCCAATCCCCCGACCTAGGTTTCATTCTATCGGAACTAATCAGGGAGGAGTGTGAACGCAACTTCCTAAAAGAGAAAACAAAAAAAAGGGGGGAGAGGGTAGAAAAACTTAACTTTGAAAAAGACAAGATTTTGACAAAGAAAATACATCTTTATTTGCATTGTGTGTAAGGGGGTAAGGGGGGTTATATAATTGAACTTCTCTTAACGGAAAACTTTTCTTTCTTTGGGGCAAATTTCGTAATGTAATGGAAGTTACAGGAAAGGGGGGAATTAACACAGTATGGTTTTTACAACGTAAAGAACACAATCTACACAGCTGCATCTTTAAGAAACTCTTTATCTTTACCACACCCAATCCCTTGATCTAGGTTTCATTCTATCAAAACTTTAGTAGTGTGTGTTAAATGTGCAAAACAACTTACTAAAATAAGAAGTCTGACATCTTAGCTCAGTCGGCCTAATAAGTTAAGAGTCTCAGGGTGACCTGGCGGTCTAGGGGTAAGGTGTCGGACTTCTGTGCTGGTGGCCGGGGTTCAATCCTCGGTCCCGGCACAGATTTATCTGATTACCAAACCCTCCCTTCACCTCTGACAAGACATCTTGTGAATGTGGGGAATGCCAGGCCTCCACCGTGGTTCGGATTCCACGTTAAACTGTAGGTNGGGGTTCAATCCTCGGTCCCGGCACAGATTTATCTGATTACCAAACCCTCCCTTCACCTCTGACAAGACATCTTGTGAATGTGGGGAATGCCAGGCCTCCACCGTGGTTCGGATTCCACGTTAAACTGTAGGTCCTCCATTTCATCTCACAATCACTCTTACACATTAGCTTAAGTGTGTATAACCCGAATGGGTAGTAAGACGCGGTGCTAGTAATAATAATAATAATAATAATAAGAGTCTCAGGTTAGATTCCTGGCATGGTAGAAGAATGTATCATTGGTGAAATGTGCATTTACCCTTCCACGTGTACTTTCTGAACAGACCGATTATATCAGTGCACGACTTATAAACTTAACTTAAATCTAGAACAGACAGAGCATCCAGCCGGCCGTTAATTCATCACAGTGAAAGGGAAAAAAACCCACACTGCATTCCATCAGCGATAAATTTTTCGGCTATGCCGAGATTCGAACCCAATACCCTTGTCCCGTTAAGCCAATGATTCCGAATTAAATTCTTATGTCCAAGAATAATTATTCAAAATTTACAAATATGATACTTGACAGAGTTATATTTGTAACCTAAAGATTATTTTAATCTCCCAAGATTCTATACATCTACAATTATTCATACAAGCACGATTGTGCTTTCTCCATTTAATCAATATGTGTGTTCAACCCGAACGGGTATTAAACAACAGTTGGGGGTAGAGAATGTTAACTACAGTAGCCCCATGGCTTCTTTGATGCTGACCCACAGCTGACTTCTGACAGTCAACATTTAGGTACATAGCTCAATTTTGACCGTCATAAGTGACAGCTGCTAAACACATGTTTTTGCAGATCATCTAATTCGGCGTAGGGATACGTAATTTGGTCTGGTAATTATTTAAAGCTGTCAGTCAGCACCAAAGAAGCCATGGGGCTACTGTACCTTTGGTAAAAGTTGAAGATTTTAAACTTAAATGATGATAGTAAACATCCTATGATAGGTTGACCTTATTGGTCAGTAGCTCATTTTCTCCCTTGCTCTCTCCATACCTTGGTTGATCTCTAAACAATTGACCTCTCTACCAGATTGTTCTAGTTACCAGCAGCTCTAGTAACAAACACAATCATATCGTGACCTACTTTTAGCTACGATCCTCATTGTCTGATTGTAATATTTGATCTAGATTTAACCAATGGTATCAACAAAGTTTATTAAAACAAATATAATTGTCAGATCTTACCTCTCTCTCTCTCTGTCTCTCTAAAATAAAGCGAGACCAATTCTGTGTTATATTTTTGGCCCTTAGATTAAACACTCTATACATAATTTCCTAACACATGTTGTAAACGTTTTGATGGAACAAAAAATAATTATTCGACTTTGATAATTATGTCATGTTATTTGTATTATTTTATGGACTTATGGAATAAAATGTAATAAACATGTTATGTGTCATACAAAAAGTTCAATCATTTCAATACTACACGGAGTCTTTCTCAGGAGGTAGATAGTAGATTTAATGAATAGGAAGATCGCGTGAAATATTTAACTGTTTGTAAATATGTGTCAATGTTTTTAATTTTATTTTGAACTTAATTTTCTTACAAATATATGATAACTCTTTAATATATTATGAAATTATCAGTGACCTTTGCTCTCTCAACAGTAAACTATAGTTATTAGGTCATTATCAACGTAATGATCTTCAAGGCCAATGATGTTATAAAATCAGTTTGACACATGACGAGGAAGAGGCAATAGAATGATTGCAATTCATCTTGGAACTGGGTCATTCATTCACTGTGCAACTGGGACACAAGCAAGCTGTAAGTAATTGTAACTCTTTTTTTTTTAATAAAGATTATAATTATATTTCTATGAGGAAAATGGTGACCTGGTGGTCTAGGGGTAAGGTGTCAGACTTCTATGCTGGCGGCCGGGGTTCAATCCTCGGTCCCGGCAAAGATTTATCTGATTACCAAACCCTTCCTTCATCTCTGACAATACATCTTGTGAATGTGAGGAATGCCAGGCCTCCACCGTGGTTCGGATTCCACGTTAAACTGTAGGTCCTCCATTTCATCTCACAATCACTCTACCATTACACATTAGCGTAAGTGCGTATAACCCGAACGGGTAGTAAGACGCGGTGCTAATAATAATCTATGAGGAAAATCTCTTTTCCCTTTATGAGGTAATTGTATTATCTTTGGTAGAAGATACAGGAAAGGTGGATAGAAACATATAAAAGGGAATTAATACAACATGGCTTTTACATTGCTTTTACTTTTACAGTGATGCCATTGGACATATATATTCACATACAGTATCCATTTCCTGTGTTTTTCCTTTTACATGTCCCAATATAAGTGTCCTATCATTCTTTAAAAATGTCCTTTTTTCCCCCTATTTTGTATTATTTTGGTTTCCTCTTTTAAGAAGTTGTGTTGCATGTTTCACACTTATTACCGATTAGTTTCGATAGAATGAAACCTAGGTCAGGGGATTGTGCGGTAACGAATAATTCTTTGTCCAGGGGCAGCGGTGTAAAGTGTTAACCATGTTGATATTTTCATTGTAAAAGCCATATTGTGCTTTGTTTCTCTTTTATATGTTTCTATTAACCTTTCTTGTACCTTTTTACAAATATAAAAGTATAGAATAGTTTAACTATTACAAGTCTAAGATTTTTTATGAAAAAGATTATCTTTAATTACACAAAATGCATTACAGCTTCTATTTATACAATGAAAGAAAATACAACATATATTATAATGATAAGAATTACAACAACGTATTTTACTTGGATTGTAGTTTAGCGTCGTCGAGTCTTTTGAAGATATCTTTACTTCTTAAAAAACTACATGAACTTAATTTGATCTAAGATATAACTCGAAAAATTAAAATGTCATTTAATTATTTTTTTATTCGCGGTCTTAAATGTGCACTTTCTGAACTGAGTGATTATATAAGCACATGACCTTTAAACTAACATAAATTTAGAACAGACACAAGATCCAGTCCCCCATCTGTTGATTCATCTCTGTGAAAAGCTAAACTTGTATTTCACTGATGGTACCTTATTCAGCGCTGCCAAGGATTAAACCAGGACCATTAGATCAGTAGGCAGGGAAGCTACCAACCAATCTAAGGTTTTGGACGCCAATTTTTTTTTTTTTAAACCCACTTAAAAGCATGCCTAGCTCTAACTCTGTTTTATTACGAATAACCTTCTGTAGGGCTTTTTTCCTAGCAGAGTCCTACTAATATATGATTAAGATTATGTTAGGAAAAAAAGGCCTTCTGGACGATTATTTGTAAGAAAATAGGGTTAGAACAAGTATACATTTAAATTCGAATAGTTTTAAATACATCTAAAAGGGTGGGGATTTTTTGGCAGTTTGATCAAATTAGTTCATTAAGACAAAGTTATACAAAAACATATTTAATTTGTTATCTAACCATTGAATGTAGAAACAAAATCTTTGATTTTCTAAAATTAATAAAAACGCACATAGTATATTTATATTTGTCTTAAATAAAAAAAAAAGTTGCACGCCAATAAACATTTTTAGTTTACTTTTGGGGGTGATCATTCAGATAGTGCCTTTGACTCTGATAGCAGAGCATTGGTTCAATCCCATTCAGATGCACTTATTCTGTTTTCACACATTCTTTCTTCAAGCATGTGCAAGGTCAATTGTACATTTTCCACCCTTTTCAAGCTCAAATTAAGCTGTTTGTAAATGTGACGAGGAGATACGGGTTCGAATCTCAATTGAGTCTAATGAGGGTATTTTTTTCCTAAATAGTTTCCCACTCTCCTTCCGCGCAAATATGGGTGTATTACCTCAAAATGCCTCCTTTCTCATCCCTACCCCATTAGAGTAATTATCATATATGTAACTTGTACAGGTAGTGAGACACAATGTTAAAAGAAACATGCTGACTACTTATTACAACTGTGTTCCAATTTGTTGCAAGTACAATGTCAGATGAATCAGTGGAGGTGTTGACCAAGAATGACCTTCAACGCCTTCTTAGACCCAAACTAGGAGATAACATGAGCGTGGAGAAGTTCACCGCAGTGCCGCTGACGAAACCCGGGGAGAACTATGGAAGCAACATTCTAGCAGTTGATGTTGTTACAAAGCCTGGTAACATTACACTCTCTCTGGTGGCAAAGATGGTCCCTATTTCCATTTATCTAAAAGAGCTCTTTGATTGTCAAGTCACTGTGCGTAAGGAGCTCGACCTTTATTTACTTGTCAGTCCAGAATATGAGAAAATACAGATAGAAGCTAAAGTGCCCAGAAATAAAATGCTCGACATTTTCCCGGTATGCTACGGAGGTCAGGCGACGCGGGACAAAGATTTCGGCCAGTTGGCAGACGACGGTGCCATCCTGTTGCTGGAAAATCTGAAACCGTTAGGCTATCAAATGGGTGATCGAATCACCGGTTTTGACATTATACACACCCGGTTTGTGGTTTCTCAACTTGCTAGGTTTCATGCCACAGCACTGGCTATTAAGATAAAAAAACCTCAAGTATTTAAAGAAACAGTTCTCAGAGCTTGCACCAAGTTCAAGCTGGGTCCCGTCAAGAAAGAAGACAGAGATAAATTTATTGAAACCATAATGGTTGCTCTGAAAGATATCCCCACGTGTAGCCAGTTTCTAGATAAAATTCAACAAACGTTGACTCAAGCCATCGAAAATAATGCCAACGCGGTGATGCCACCGGTGAAAGAACCGTTTGCCACCATGGCCCACTGCGACTTCTGGACCAATAATATGATGTTTACATATGATGACTCCCACAACGAAATAGATACAAAAGAAGTTCTTAAAACTCCGACAAAACTTAAAATTGTAGATTTCCAAGTTCTCGCCTACACGTCACCAGTCAAGGACCTGATATTTTTCTTATATTCAAGCACACAAGAGGAGGTAAGGGCTAAGCACTTTGACAATCTTTTAAGACATTACCACCAAAACTTTGTCAGTTGTTTACAGGAGTTGGGTTGCGATGTCGAACCTTTCTCTCATGACAAATTTATGGCTGAAGTCAATACATTTGCTCCAACCGAACTCGGTCACCTTCTCATCATGACACAAATAGTGTGCACTCCTCAAGAAGAAGTAGAAGAGCTTTCCACATTTACAAATGATTCCTTCATTCTACAGAGTTCTAAAATCTATGACAAAAGAATAACAGAAATTGTAGAAGATTTCAACAAGAGAGGTTGGTTAAATTAGGGACAATTTTAACAAGCTAAATTTGAGTGGCTTTTTATGCTATCAAATTACATTCATATTTATAATGATTTTTACAGGAAGTCCAATTTTCGACCACCAACAGTAATTGGAAGTCACTGAAACTTGTATTGTATAAATAGGTCTTATATTTGATTATAAAGTTCATATAAAAGGTTATAAAAAGCTTCCAATAATACTTGCTTATGAATTGCTATATATTTTATCTTTATATTGTTGGTAAAATTGACCAAGAATGTAAATACAACAATTGTAATATTTTTTCCCCGCCATTGTGGCAACATGAGTTTCCAGTTTTCAAATAATATGTTTCCTATGAAAATAAGACATTACTTTTTTTGAGTTCAGCAAAATTACGATGTGTCAACATATTGTATTTTTTCTTAATTAGTAAATAAAAAGTTTTTCGGCACTTTTATTTGTTTTTATTTCTAAACAAACATAGCCTATCTAAATAATGGAACAAAAAAACTTTGCATACTGATACTTAGTGGAATAATTGTACAAATTAGTTTAAGGACGTGAATTTTTTTAAATACAGGATTCAGTATTTTATATTTAATAATATATGTTAGTATCATGTGCAAAGGAAAACATAAAAAAGTGACTTTTTCGCACCATCATACTGTTTGATAAGAGAAGTTATATTTTTCCAGTCAAGAGTTTCCCAAAATTAGGCCTCTCATGTACCCCTTCCAGCTCTTGACAAGTTGAGAGTAGAAAGACGCGGGATGCTAAACAAAGACTTGACAGAAGGAAAGAGAGGAAGTCATGACAGTTCGTCAAAATTTGCACTAATTTGTTTATCGGTCTTTCTATCATCAGTAGATGTTTATTATTTAAATAAAACCCAGTGATGTCGTGTACTGCGTTAGGCCCTTCACATACTAAGGGGTGTACATGCAGAGATGTTGAGTCTAAAGCAATTTTGGGTGAAGTCAAGAGTGGGAGTCAGTAAAAATGTATTGACTGCGACTCCAGCTTCAAAATTAAATTTAAAATAATATAACAATAAATAGTAGCTAGCTGTATCATTTTAGTTTTATTCTTTCTTTTTTATTATTCTTCAGGAGAAATATTTATAATTTGGATTAACAAATTCATTAAAATAATTATGTATTCACAATGCCAAAGAAGCATCTCATGAAGTCACCTGTATTGTAGTATTTTAACGCAGTAAGTTTGTTTTATAAATTAATATATGTTAGCCGTTTCTTAAGGCGTAAGATTCTAACAGTATAAAAACAGAGGAGTCGAAGTCTTAGCGTGGACTCCACAGTCCTGGGTGGAAACACTGTTCTCGCGGACCTAGAATTCATGTCCACACACGATTCAAAAAGTTTGGCAATATTCAGTTGCTCCCAAGTTTGGGCGGCGGAGGTGGCATGGGCATGTTGCCCATCTTGGGTGGTGGGGGTGGTACAGGGTTGAACATGGGGGGAGGCGGAGGCATCCCCGGGGGCATGCCAGGAGGCATTAGTGTAGGAGGAGGAGGGGGTTTGTTAAGACTCGAGGGGGGTTGCTGATGCATTTGCTGCTTGGAGTCGTGTTTGAAGGCAAACTGCAGAAAGAATTGTTTGGTGTCCTTGTTCCAGTGAGTCCAGAACTTTCCTTCAGTCTTCTCCACCTCTCGGCTGGGCACCTGCAACACGAGATGACGCTACATTCCCTCCTCATCCAGAAGAATTATCTTAACTAAACACTTATGAACAATAACAAAGAGAATCATGGAGATAAAGTATGTAGGGAAATGACCGCAAGAGAGACCAAAAAAAAGAGAGGAGGATCTTGGATTGGTTTTCACATATCCTTAAAATTTATGTTTACTTATGTTAGGGATGTTATTTAATAACTATTTGGTGTTAAAATAGTGTTTAGAAGTCTTTCTAAAAATGGTTCTATGTTTAAATATGTCATATTTAACGAAGCATTCACCAAAGATTCACACACCCCTACTGTTTATATTACAGTATCCACAAACTAAATACCTCACCACATTGAACAAAGAGTATTTAAAGAATTACTACACATCTAAGTTAGTATAGTTTTAAGTGAGGTGTGTGTGTAAGCACATGCTTTATTCTTAGTACTTCTGACTTCTATTTATTTTTACTAGCCTACCTTTTTCTAAACATAATAAAATTTAGTTTAGAGTTAAAAAAGTTTTCCATGAAGAAAGCATAAAATGCCATAAATATGTATCTAAATTAAAAAAATATATATATTGGTGAAGCTTCATAGGTGTCAAATCTGTAATTTTACTTTTTAATCGAAGTCAAGTCTAACAAATATCTGAAGTGAAGTCGTATTTTTCAAAAAGAATAACACAGCCTTATAATAATTAATAATGTTTGAGCCTACAATTTATTTTTCTTTTTATTTCTGCTAGACTAAAGACACTTCTAAATGTAAATATCATGGTTTAAATAAAAATTGCTTGAATAATATTTTCCCCGTTACCTTGAAAGCAATAGTCTCGTAAGGCTCGGCGGCGAAAAGAAGATACTGCCATTTCCTGTCGGGGGGTTCCACTTTCTGCTCATACGCAGACATGAAGCGGTGACGTGGTAGGATGCTATCCGCTATCTCGGGATAGTCAATCTGGAACAGAAGACTCTGCTGGGAGCTATCCGGTTCCCTTTGCTTGGTCACCCGGTACCCGGGCCGACCAATCTTGACAAACTTCTTGGGTTCGACTCTTGGTTTTTCAGGGGCTGGCTGCTGTGGGGATTCCTTAGCTTCCTTGGCGGCACGCCGGGCCAGGTTGGCCTGGTGCTTCTTACCCTGCGTGTGTGCGAGGTAGCTGCCCTCATTGTTGTGTAAGGTCAAACACAACTTGCACTCGTATGACCCTGTAACAGTCGTTTAATGCCATATACTTCCACTTTTTTTTTTAATTTTGGAAACTAGGCTACCCCGACTTTCCAGAGAACATTTAGAGCCATCTTGAATAGGCTTACTTATCCAGTTTAATTCTCAATATGCTAAATAATGCATTCATGGCCAAAAAGTCTATTATTGGTGAAGTTTTAGTTTCTCCTTTCAGAGTGACGATTTAGTGGCTCGGGGGCTGAGTGTTGTGTATTTTATAGATTTAATTTAGGCTAGTTTATAAGTTAGTTGTGTGCTGATACAATCATTCGGTTAAGAAAATTCTGTTAACCACTTTAAAAAAACGCTGGTGGAATGGCCTAAGTATTAGTAGTGTAGAGTTTCAGAGGAAATGTGTTTATATTTGCATGGAGGGAAAGTGAGAAAACCATTTAGAAAGAACCACCCTCAGTAACCTCGACTGGTAATCGAACCTCGGTCTCCCCGTCACCAGCAAGCCAGTCCAACACGAGTGTGAGGCGTTAGACCATGCGACCACAGGTGCGGGATAAGCTAATGATAATAGATGATAATAAGTCTAAGTGATCTTATCTGCAATAAATTATAGCAAAATTAATTATAACTAGTATAGTAGAACTTTTGAAAGGCCCTATACCACCACCTACCTAAGTGATTTTTCATGAAATATGGATCTTTGTTGAGGTCAATGGTTTCCAAGGCCAACTGCCGAAGACGCTCTCTTCGGTCTCGGTTGCTTTCTGACCATGATGCCTGGCCACCACCCCCAGTTTTGCCACCGGGGCGATTTTGGAAATCCATAACTGGTTATTTATCTGAAAAAAACAAAACTTTGTTCAAAATGTCAACTTAGAAAAAATTAATTCAAAACTTTATTTGTTTAAAATATAAGCTAAGTGTTATTTATCTGAAAAAAACAAAACTTTGTTCAAAATGTCAACTTAAAAAAAATTAATTCAAAATTTTATTTGTTTAAAATATAAGCTAAGTGACTTTCAGCCAGAATATATAATCTTGAACAGTTCTTAGCTAATCCCAATATATATAATATATTATGAATATAATAGGCTTTATGTACAAATATTGTTAAGAAAAGATTCAACTGACATACCAACCTAAAATAACTAAAACTCTTGTATTATTAAATTTTTAAAGATTTTTAGGGTTTAGTTTACTTTGTGTATTTTTTATAAGTTTTTATATGTATTCCACCATTTGATATAGGCCCAAATAAGTTCATTTGTCTTTTCCCATCTGCAGTAATTTTATAATTCACAAGCTAAATTGTATATACCTATATGGTCTGTATCCAAATTTTCTACTTAGGCCTTTATGTATACTTGCGACTAAGTCGCATCAAGGTAACCACATGACCAAGGTGTAGATCCGTCCAAATTGCCACAAAAGGATTCCGATACGCCCCTTACACTTGAGTACAAGGCCGGAAGCAATACAGCGACATGCCCAAGCTGCAGTGTTTGACTGACAACTGTCTTTCCATCTGCTTGAGCTAAGAACTTTATGTTGCCCGCCATTTTAAACTATAGGCCTACACATTTTATATTATAAAGAAGTTATTTCAAAACGTTTGGCTCATCAATCCATGCCTACCATTTACTATCACTAAAAGTAGCAAATTGTTTATTGGCATGCTTTAATTTTTGTAGAACAATGTGAAGAAAGTGGACGCAAACAATAAAATGGTGTAGATATTAAACACCGTATGCTATTTATTTTCACTAGGACTGATGGATGGCATTAAGCATGGTTTCTAAGTTCATTTGTTAATGGTAACTAGTACTGCGGTCCCAAGGATGGAGCAAGGTTCGTTGCCGTTCAAATTGGCTGATATGATCTTTGATAGGAAGTATGTGGAGTGTGAATTTATCAAGTCAACTCAAAGAATCTTTCAAAGGTTTTCAAGACCATTCAGATACAGCCATGTCCTAACCCCTGAACTAGGTTACAAATGTGTATAGCAAAATAAAATAGGCCTGCCTAGTAAAAAGGGCAAACCTTTACTAAATATTAAGTGATATGCATTTGTGGAGCCTTGACAGAACTCTTAAATTCATAAATAAATAGGAAACCTGTACAAGTGTACATATGAGTTATCAGATTGGTTTCTTTCTGGACATATTACTTATAAATATAGGCCTACCAGCACACAGTAATTATGACTAATTACAGTAGTGAGATTGTAGCCAAACATTCAAAAATTATATACGTGTTATATTTAAACTCACGTAATAAATAGTACTTCAGTGGGTAAATACTTTTAATAAAGGTCACTGATCATCGCTATCCTAATTAAATCTATAGATTAGTAAAAATTATTAGTGATATGACTAAACTAAAAACTTAAACTTAATACAGGTCAGTCAAAAAATTAATAAACAAATTAACTATGTCAATGCTGCCACTACACATATTCTCTCATGAAACATTACAAAATAACAGGGGCCCTTTACAGAGCCATCTGGCAGATAATAATTAAACTAAAATAGCGTCAGGACTTATTAATGAGAGTATTAAGATATTAGAAATTAGGCATAATAAATTAATTACTCTATTTAATTAAGAACTCGAAGTCAATTGACACACATACAAAAGTACGTCACCCATCCCTATCCAGTTCACCTCATTTCACTCTATATTCTTCAGGTCCACTATGATGCTATTCTCCCATCTGCATTTAGGTCATTCTAATTCTTTCTAGTGGGTGCCAGCTAAAATATTGAAAACCGCCCTAAATTCTTCCATTTGCAATACAAGTCCTGTTAATATTCTTCGAGATTTGACTATCCTAGCAATTTACATAATATGCTTTCAAATGCCCTAAATTTATTCTCGTCGTGTATGATAAGAGAACATGTTTCACACCCATAAAGACAACCTGTAAATTATTGATTGTCAATTCTGAGTTTTACATTACTGGAAAGCAGGTGAGATGTCATCAACTTATTGACCGAGTTATTTATCGCCTGTATTTTTTTCCTAAATTACAATCTAATATCGAAAAAGCTAGTTAAAATTCTTCCATGTTTAAACTCATTAACTTTATCAAATTATGAGTTGTTCGAAGTAATCACTAAATTAACCGCCCCAATCTGTGTTTTCTGTGTGCTCGTATATTTAATCTTTTCAGCGTTCACTTCTAAACTTATTTCCTTAATAGCCTCTAGTAATACTTATGCTTTTCTTGCTACATTTTCCTTACTATTTTCCAATAAAGCTAAATCAACTGCATATCCTAATAACTGCAGTGTGCCATTCAGTGGAGTGTGGTATATTCTTGACAGAGGGGAGCAATGAGGCTACATTAAAGGGAGTCTGATGAATCCTAGTTTAATTGGAAGCTTACACTGGTCCTTCCTTGTTTTGTATTTATTTTATTAGAAGTATTATGGGGAAGAAAAAAGGGGTGGGTGACACAAAATATGGCTCTTAGAAATATTACTCGATCGTTATATATATATATATATAATTGTAATTGTAATTGTAATTGTAATTCTAAGAATAATAATAATAATTAATTATTACCTAATTTTTCTCTTGTGTTTTGGCCTGCATATGAGTTTTACCTTTGGGATGTCTTTTAATAGCTTTGAAAATATTATTAATAACACTGAATTAGGACTTATTCTACACGCTATTATCGTTAGTAAATAGTAAGGTCAACTATATAATTTCCACCAACCCAACACCCCAATAATTACTAAACACTTTCATAAAATTGAGTATTCAAATGTCAAAGTATTTTTTTAAGTTTGCTTAGAGATGAAATGGGTCTGCCTGTTTCAATTATTTTCTTTTTCCGTCAAAAGGCTGGGACGACAAACTATGCTTCAAAATATTACTTATGAGTTTCGACACAGAAGCCCTCCTCTTACACTGATGTACTTGTTGACGCCCTTGTCATTCTACAACTGTACGCAAAGAAAAAACCTCTTCCCTCAGAGGATCAAACAATAGTAAATATTCTCGTAAAATAAATCTAAACTTACTGTAAATTGATATAAATACATTATCTTGTAGTATAGTTTTCATAATCATATTGTAACAATACAATGCTTCATATTGTACAATTGCTCCCCACCCAACCTAATATCACAAGTTCGAGTCACCTAAATGCATACTACCCACCCCCACGAATAACCTCGAAGAAACCTATAATAGTATTCTTCACTATTATAGCCTAATGTAGCCCCAACAATTACACAAAATCAGCATTCAAAAAAGTCCATTATAAACAGTCTAGTAAAATAACTGTTCAATACGTACCGTCGTCCAGATACCCTGGCTACGTCGCTGGCGAGTCAAAAGCGCCGATGAACTAGAGTTGGGCGACTACAACTGGGAGTACGTGTTCAACGATCTACTCGGTCCGAAAATTGCAATAAAACTAGCCAATGTTTACATGATGCCTCTTCGCCAAATCAACTAACCCTAGTCTGCCGTCTGGCGGAGGGATATGTAAAACCCTCGCTGAACTTTCAAGCTTCAACATTGGTCAAGAAATGGAATACTGCATTGCGACAATCACGCATCCAATCAGCGGCTTGGAAACCCTACGAAGTTACATCATACTGATGTAATGGACTGTTTAAGTGTAACTGACTTGGATATGAAAACCCCTCCCCTTGTTTCCGTGTTTTAGACTCATTATAAAGAGGATTGTAAATTGTAGGTATGTATCATTATTACTGCACGTTGGACAGGTGTAGGGATCACATTTATTCGAACGTCTGGTAGAGACGTATCATATTTACTNTGTAAATTGTAAATATGTATCATTATAACTGCACGTTGGACAGGTGTAGGGATCACATTTATTTGAACGTCTGGTAGGGATGTATTATATTTACTGCACGTTTGACAGGTGTAGGAATCACCATAGGGATGTAGCATGTTAAGAAAGAAAGTTTGATAGATGTATTATCGCTATTGAACTTTAGAAGTATAGAGTTAGGAAAGAACTTTTAAAATGTAGAACCTTAGAAATGAACTTTTCACTTTATTTAAATTATGTTTGTTTTGCAACCTTTTATTAAGGTCATGAACGAGGGGCCTAAATTAGTATGTTAAATGTATAGTCAACGCAATGAGGAAATTGCGTTCGACTTAGAATCTTTTATGTTTAATTAGCTAACCTTGTGTTTGGATCACGTTGATCCAACTCTTATGTGAATTGTTAGTATTTTGAATTAACGTAAATGCAAGTTAAGTTCGTTCGATATGTCATGGGAACATGTGTAAAACTTATTCTTCATTTTCGCTTTGAAAGACCTTAAGTCTTGTTTTGGCTTATGTGTAACCAGCCATAACTTTATGTTTGAAAGACCTTAAGTCCAGTTTTATTTGTGAATTCCTGCGCAAATGAGCCAGTGTTTTCTTTCAGAATAGTAGCTATAGGATGTTTTGAATTAAGGCCGTCTTTCCCGTGTTTATTTCAATACTTTTTGACAATTAAAGAATAGTTCATTTAAACTTTGCTCTATTTCCTGTTGTTATTTTCTATGTATTGTTACACCTTCCTGTCCTATAGTTTTAGGGGCCTTATCTATAGGATCGGCGGAGGGTGTAATAATATATGGAAATAATAAATACTGCTAAAAACAACTAAAAAATAAGATTTTAACAATATATTACTTACGTTTATTCACTAATCACGAAAGTAAATTGAACTAATACTCGTCTATGGAAACAATAGTTCCTTTTCCCCGATGATAGCCAGACAGATCCAGAAACAGACGATTGAAGGAATAAAGGCAAGACTAGCTGTCTGGCTGGTCAGTGTAAGAAAGATCAGCTTGCTCTAAGATATAAGAGCTGCCACCTCAATTATTACATACAGTTTACTTGTTGGAGAGGTTTTTAATTTGAATAGTTTGTTTTAACTTTATTTTACCCTTATTTTCTTTATTCCCTTTTTAATTTTAGGAAAGCGAAATAAGGGAAAATGAAACCCCTTGTCTAATTCTATTATGTATTTTGAATGTATATGATAAGGGACATCCAACCTTTGACCTACCACTTGTAATCTATTGAGCATACCTCAATTATCTCGAAAGAAAATTTGGGTATCCCAAACTAAAGTAAAATTTCATAAAAATTGTTTATTTTAATTTAATCAACAGTTTTTTTTAAAAAAAAAATCTATGTATAATTGAAATATTGTCATATTGTATTCTCACGTTTTTCTAGTATTTTCCTGATGGTAATACTGATCCCTTGATGATATATTTCGTAGAAATTCACACCGTTGTACCCCAAACCATTTTTCTTCATATAGTGTCAATTTCATTAAGGTTATGCAAGATAACATTTTGAACCTTGTTTGTAGTAGTGAGATACCTTTAGAGTTTTGACGTTATAGTTAAAATTAAGATACAAAATTTAAAGTAATCAACATGGAATGGAAAAAATTCAAATAAAACGAAAACTACTTCCTTATTAGCTGAAATTAGCTATTTTATAAGGTAGAATACTAATTATTATAAATAAATCTATAACCAACAATGTCTTAAGTAATTGTGGGACCACCACAGCTCGTACACGAATTGTAGAATCTGGGCCACTAATTTTAAAACTTGCCAATAGAGAGATACTAGCAGATTACTATATACTCGTTCGTATAACTGCAAAGGCTTGATTATAAAACATCTGAACTTTTAAACCTGACCTTACAATAATGACTATGGAGTGAATTCAACTCGCCAGCAATACACGGTGTGAGAAAGGGCATAACACAAATAAATATAATGTTAAATAAACTAAATGAATTTCATGCTATTCACTATGTCAGTTATTAACATAATCATTTAACGGACTGTGTTTTAACTACCATCTCGCGTACAGCATACAATACAATATTCGTGATTATCTAGGCATTACGCATTATTATAAACGCAACATGAATGTGCTTTTATCTTTGTTGTTATAATATGAACCACCAGTCTTATATTTTCTTGGGGTTACTAAAATTGCCAATTTTTAGTACTATTATAGTGATTATAGTTTTACTGAACATTTTAAAACAAAATTCTTTGTTGTTGTTGTTGTTGTTTTGTATTATAGCTAGGTAGTTATTGTGTCCATTAAGACTAATTATTCAAATATCGCTGTTTTAAATTATGACCGAAGAGTTACCCTGAATACGGAACGATTCCTGGATATCTCGCGTTAATCCAAGGGTTCTAGATTAAATTCCCACGCTTAAATGTTGATTTTCAAACTTACAAATTTAATATATTTCGGTTTGTATTGCATATCGGTTTTTATTTCTAGTCTTAATTGACCTGAGGAATGCAACAAATTTTAACATTTTAACTATTACCAGCAGCTGCAATTTCTATTAAAACCAGATTGGTTTAATCCATATATATTATATTATATAACTTATTAATGATCTATCCTTCTCCCATTATAAATTAAATAATTAAAGGTCAGCCATCAGGGAAAAGTTTTTAAACTTTATTTAAGTTAAATAAACTAGTATATTTATATCAAGCTGGAAACAGAGCAAACAAGTTAAAGTTAAATCAACTATATGCATTGTACAATATTCACTATTCACTATTTATCGATTATAAACGTTATCATTATATTTACTGTAACTCAACTACTTGCGCATTTTTGTCTATAGACTATTAGCTATGCATTATGTATGAATATAAACTCTTCATAAATCAGTTTAGAAGTATATGAAAGATTAAAGCCATTATTGCTGGCCTTGATAGTTTTGGAGTAAAGTTTTCAGCCCATGATTCGATCTCCGTAGGTTCAAAACCGGGTGACTCGATGGATTTTTTTGAGCGATAACAATTTATAACACAACTTGCATCGGTCCCATGTTGATTGTGGCATGTAAAATAACCCTTAATGTTATATACAAACACTTTTCCTTGCAAAATTGGTAGGATTATTTCCCTTTAGCTATTAAAATTTACGTCAGCTGAGATATTAATTCGGTTCAGAAAGTGCACGTCAAATATCTCAAATAAATAAAAAAAAAGTGAATAATGGGTATATTTGTTTAGCTGTCTATTGTATTGGAATTGTCTATTGTATTGGAATAGCTTGTTGCACGGTAGGAAGTAGATTATTACTATAAAAACCAAATGTTTTTTTAAATCAATGAAGCATGCTGTATTTGGATTTTTTTTATTAGGTAATTATTATTTTCCAAGCAGCTATGACTAGATTAACATTAGAACAAAAAACAAATTTGGGATAAAATACGTACTTGTTCACAAAATAGAATTTTGCAATTCAAATCAAAGTATTTTCTAAAATCAAAATTGTTTCAACAGTACCTGACATTATACTAGTTTAAATGTGAAAATATTCTAGTTTTGTCGGATCAGCAAGAGTATATGCTTTTAAGTGGTAGTTTATTCCTTGAGGATGGTTTTATACTGCCAGATTTTTTTTTTGTAAGAGAAAATATTTATTTTATAAAAAATGTGTTGAGATTTGACACCTCCTTGATTCCTTTAAGACCAGAAGATAAAGTTATTTAACTATATAATTATAGAGTGTTATTTTATTTATCTTACTTTGATTAATACATGTGGAGCTATATTTGAAACATCTTATGATCCAATATAAAGCAAATCTTGTATAACAAAATATAGTTTACCTTTCTCTACTCCATATTAGATTTGGTGAGTTAAGCCAAATATATTCTATTAATCCAAGCCCATTTTTATACACCGCAAGAATGGGCAATTGCCCAGAGGTTCACGATCTTGGGGGTGCTGGCCTAATTCAAGCAAGGAATCTCTGACTATGTGGCGATATCTATATATATGTATAAATAAAATGGAAATACTGTTTGTAAATAATGATTAATATTTTTAAAAGTGATGGGTGGGAGGTCCATGATATTGTTAATGAACACAAATCAGTTAATGCCATGATAACCAAAATAAAATCTGAGATATTCAAATTGAGTTATCTCCCAGTTGACGGTTAAGCAGTCTGAGACACGGTGAGGATAATGAATAGGCTCTCTTGAGGAAGGTTAGGGAAGTAACCTCTCCCGTTCCAAAATTGGTACTATTATTAATATAGGGTGAGGTGAATGATGGAGAATAAGGGGGGCATGTTTACCCTTTTAACAGGGTGGCACTGACCATAAACGGGCCTGTATTCCTTATATTAAGAAGGTAAAAGGTTTGTGTTTTTATTTGACACAAACTAACATAAAAGATACAATTAAAAAGTAGACAGGCCTAATCTTTTTTCAAGGGATTTTGGACGGTTGTCATCAGCATCGGTCACTAACTAAATTTCTAGTTATTGTATTATCTATCAATTTATGGAATTGCACATGAGTTTTAATTTTCATTTTATAAGCTATTACTAACAACACGCATGTCAAATATAATCTATTTTGCAATAGAATAACGTAATGTAATTAATTTATTCAATAAAAAATATTTTATAAATCTGAAATAATTTTGAGCCCTTATTTTTATCTATGTAGATTTTACCTTTTATTTTATAACATGGTCAAGATTGCAAAAGCTAAATTGCGGTGCTTTGCGCGCGTTAAATGTTAAAGCGTTACTTCTTTCGTTGTCCATGAGCGTCATTTTCACACATTTTAAGTTTGTTGCTTTTACATTTTCTTTCATTATTTTTACTGCTTATTAAACTAATTAAACCTGAAAATTTTGCGATGCATTTATTTGCTTGTTAAATCGAAAGGTGTGTGACTAGTTTGTACCATAAAATCGTGCTGAAATAAGTAAGAACATGTCTAAAGGTGTTGCTTTGCCCAAAAAGGTCAAAATTGTGGAAGGTACCAGTACATCAAAGGATAATGATGAATCCAGAGATTACGATGAAGCAACTCAGAAAGCTTTAGAAGAAATAGATGCTTGCCAAAATGAAATTGATGCATTGAACGAGAAGGCCAGTGATGAAATCCTTCAGGTAGAGCAAAAGTACAATAAACAGAGAAAACCATACTTTGAAAAGAGAAATGTAATTATTAAGAAAATTCCTAATTTCTGGGTGACTGCCTTTGTTAATCATCCTCAAATTTCTATGGTCTTGGAAGAAGAGGAAGAGGACTGCTTGCATTATTTGACCAAACTTGAAGTTGAAGAGTTTGATGATATCAAATCAGGTTACAGGATCAATTTTCATTTTGATAAAAACCCATATTTTGAAAACTTAATAATCACTAAAGAATTTCACCTGGGAACGTCTGGTGACCCAGCGTCCCAGAGTACTCCTATCCAATGGAAAGAAGGGAATGATCTTACCAAAAGTAGTAAAGAAAAGATGTTGGATAAAGGAAAGAAACGCCAATTGGAAAAGCGATCGTTCTTCACATGGTTCACAAATCATGCGGACCCGTCTGCAGACGACATTGCGGAAGTAATAAAGGATGACATGTGGCCCAACCCACTTCAGTACTACCTTGTCCCGGACATCGACATGGAAGAAAACGGTGTTGACGGTGACGACGATCCAAGTGACGAGGAATTGGGAGAAGAGACTGTAATGGTCGTAGAGGAGGAGGAAGAGGAAGACTGTGATGACGGTGCTAACATAACGGCAGAAGATGATGACGAAGGTGATGCAGACGCAGCTGATGAAGATGACGAGGTTGATGATGAATGAAGCAACAGGTTTTGAAATAAGATAAGAATTGATTGGTGATATTGACTTGTTGCATCTTAGGCTTGGTTTAGATTCTGATATAATAGCCTACCAACTAATAGCACATGTGTTTACTGGACATTGTAAGGCCTAAAGAAACACTCATATTGGTTGTCTTTTTTTGGGGTGCACTTAGGGGGGAGTAATCGCCTTCGTCATACCTTTCTAACTGGAAACGCACACAATGATTAAGCCTATTGCCATTTAATTTTAAAATAAATATGTTAACCTAACAATTGGCCTATAATCTGAACCGGTAGTAGGATACAATGCTAAAAAAAAATTAACAATTTTATCTACACTTCAAAATAAGAATTTAGTTATGTACTTATTTTACTTTTGTTATAGGCCTATTTAATTTACTCATAATCATTTATACGAAATCAAAAAAGGGATCTTGCACACTATCTAATAAACACTACTTTTGAAAAATTGTGTTTTTCTTCACTATATCACATTAAAAAGTATGCAAAGTTGTAATGGTAAAAATAACTTAGTAAAGAATAGATGACTTAAATAACTATCCTAAGTTCCATCAACACACAGCATTTAATAATTCTAGGCCTATATGTATCAGCAAGTTGGAAACGTGTACTTTTATCTCGGAGAAGGCTCCTTTCATTAATTACTGTTCTAAAACAATTTGCGGAAGTGATTTTCTTGAGTTGTCGCGGTGAGTTTTGTTTGGATGTAATATTTATCAAAAGTTTTTCAAAAATAATGTGGTCTTTGTGTCATTCGATTCTAAGTATTCTTGTGTGTGTGTTTATTAAAGTGAATAAAATATCAAAATACTGTACCATAACAAATAGAATAACCTAAAATGGAATGGATAGAGCGCATAATCACCCTTAAAAACTCGCAATGCATCACATTAAAAAACAAAGTAATTTATTGTAATTTATATGTTATTAATTACCTAAGCTAACCTAACAAACCGTCAATTCATCTTCCAATGGAGCACTAGGTTAAGTTAAAACGGGTTGTATTGTAGCCTAGAATTGACATTTTAATTATAGTATATTTTTATTCATAAATTGTTTGGAGCATGGACCGTATCGAAGGTAGTGTTTCCAACTTGGTCAAGATTTATAAATTATCATACAGCACACACAAGTTGTGTAAGCCTACATAATCATTGTGTAATGAAAATGCTGATTCTTGACTTTGATCTTTCTTGTACTTAAATGTTTTTTTATATTCAGGATGTGTTTGGTTTTTTTGGTTGATAAACAGCGGTTTTTCAAAAGTAAAGAAAGTGTGGATGATCCAAGCAGATTTATAAATAATAATATTGATTTACTAATCTTTTTTGCCGTTTCATTGGTTGATATGAGAACAATACCAAATTTATGAGGGTTTTTTTTCCTCGTGGGATAGTAATACTTATTTTGGTTTTTTATACACAACTAATTTTATTATAGACAAAAAATCAAAAGATTTTATAGAAGACTTTTGAGTTTTATGTCCTTTTCTAACTTATGGTAATGGACATTCACAGTACTAAGTGAGCTTAGCGAAATCTCATGACTTAATTGAGTACAGTACATATTTAATTTTATTCTACTACACACTAATTTACAAACTTATATTGCCAATAATTGCTACAAATCAATTCATAGCATCTTTGTTGTTTGTATTAAAAATAAGATAACTTTTTTTTATGTTATTTGAAAAGAAAAACTAAGCAGTCTTAAAAAATTGCGTAGCATTCCTGTTGATAGGCCCTCTTACAACTATGCATAGTGCATGAATTATGCTAACCATTTCAATAATTTTTAGTTGTTGACTGCGTATAACCCGAACGGGTAATAAAATGCGGGGCTAATAAAAAAAAAAGTTAAAAATAGGCTTTGACAATATTATTGAAAGTCAAAGTATGTTAGACTATTTGCTATTAGTCGAGCGTAATGTGTTTGACTATCTAAAACAAGCCTAAGGAAATAAACCAAACTTTTAAACAATTTGCACCAATCTGATTTATTTTAAGAATTTTACTCTTTCTTCAAAAACTAATCAAGATCTTAATTAAATGATTATCTTGACTTTATTAAGTTTGTGTATTATAAACCTACCTTTTTTTTAAAAAAAAACAACTTAATATTCTTGTTTGGATGTAAATTGCTTATGTTAAATTTGCCTAGTCTTATATTAATTGTGTAGAAATTTCAAAATTCAAATAGATCCCTTATTTGCTAGGAAACCAATTGTTTTATTTCATTTCAATGGATCATTAGGGCCAAACAAAGATTTAACTCAATTAATTTCTATCCATTAAAAAAGTCATCTCTCAGTTTTGGAAATTGAACGGCTGTATTCAGAACATGTACAGAACTAGCCGGCTGTTTCTCTTAATCCTCTTAAGAAACAAAACGCACATAGCTAGGCCTAGTTCACAATTTCTCACAAATGGATTGGGCACTTGACTATGCATATTTTTAATCCTACTAAATAATTTGAACCAAATATGGCAGCAAGCATGTTCGTAAACTTGTAAATATGCCTTTATCCAGTAATCATCTCATGTTCATAATTTGATTTTTGAAAGTAAAGAGGTTGTATTGTTTAATAGGCCTACTATGTTGTTTACAGAAGTTACGATTTATAAATAATAGGTTGTGAACATGCCATGAATCATAGCTCNTTTTTTTCATTTTAAATGTTTACATGGCTCAAGTTATTGTATTAAAATAAAATGTATTTAGTACAAGAATAAAACTATAGCATATTGATCTGAGAATGAGGCAGAAGGTATATTAAAATTGACACAAAGTCCCTTAATAAACTAAAATATTGTTTGAAGCTGCAAGCTAGTGTCTTTGCAACAATCAACTGTTTTTTAACTATGCTATACTTACCTCCTGAGCGAAGGCTTACAACCAGATCCTAAATTGTTTCATCCCTGGAATTACAAGTTTGCCCCCTACTTGAACTGGTGACCCTTTCTTCATGAACAGTAAACCCTTAATAAACCATCTCCCTCTTTTTCATCGTTTAGTAAAGAACAAATCATCATCAACTGTTTCCAGCCTGTGGCCAGATCAGTTTAATAAAATGCCTGTACATCTTCTATACTTCCACCAATTCTTCCTCATTTAATTACTTACATCTTCTTTCACATGCAAACTTTCTCTTATCTGCTCCTTCCATCACTTTCTTGAGTCCTACAATCTTCAATTCCATCTTCTCTGACATTCTCTTCTCTTCTGTCCTGATCACATGCCCATACCAACGAACAGTCAAAAAAATTGTTTAAATTATAATCCTGACAATTCGTTAAATTAGTAAAAGTAGCCTACCGAATTTAACTTCTTGTTATGAAATAGACGATATTAAAATATCTATATATCTTATTGTTTTAATTTCACATCAATAATAAATATATGTATTTGTAAAGTAGGAAATTATCAATTTATTAACGACTAAAATGTGTAAGGAGATTTTGTTTTAATTACTTGGACATGGCATTAATGCTACCAACATTGTGTTTTTTTTATAGTTTATATCACCTTGAGATTGTGTTTTATAGTTTATATCAATTTGAGTTTTCTATGGTAATTAAAAGATATTGAACAATCCACTATATTTCATGTACAATGTAACTTACTAAGGTGTGGGCGCTACATGGGCAGGTAGAAATACCTCGGTCGCCTTCTAGGGAGTAAAAAGAATATTTCACCTCTTTTCTTTACTTATCTTTCTTCCTCTTAGTTTGTAACAGATTAGTGAAAGAGGAAGGAGGAAAGATTTGTCACTCAAGGCCAGATGATTCATTCCCCAGTAAAAGCGATGGCTTTTCCACTCTTTTGGCTTATATTTCACAACAGCCCACTTGCTTGATACACAACCAATCTACTTCCAAATTTAGACAGTGGTCGAATTGTTTAAAAGAAATAAGAACATTAATATTTCAAGTTGCTAGTAATGCTGCTCTTGTGTATTAAATCAATATTTAAAGGCAAAAACAGCAACACCTAAATGTGTAACCGGTTGCATAACAATTACCTTTCTTTACAATTTTAAGGGTAAGTGGTGGTGAAAACTTTAATCGTATAGAACGTTTAGCTATTTGTGGTACCATATTTTGATTTCTAGTTGGTATAGTTAAAACAAATATATGACAACTTTATAACCTGTCTTTTATCAATAATATTAGATAAGATGGTGTAGGTAAGCATGACCTTTAAAATTACTTATTAGTTATACCCACAAAATAATTACGAACGAATGAATATAATGTTAACTAAATGTGACTTCATTAACTGCGTGTTTCAATGCGGTAATTCCCAACTTTTTTTAGCCTACAGCCCCCACCCCCAGGTTAAATGTAATATGAATACTGAAATCAATGATGATAACCTGGCAGAAATGCTATCTTGCCAACTGTTTGAAAAAAAACATAATCACAAAATAAATGCTCTTTTTATGTGGCCTAATTTATAATTCTTATGAATAAAATACATGTTGAAACATAACTTAAGTTAAATGGTTATAAGCACAAAGAATTGATTGTCTTGTCAAAATTACAGAATATAAGTACAGTATTTAATGTAAGACCCTTTTGTTAAATATTCTATTGTCTGTATTTATTAGCCTAAAATTATTCCTGCAATATCAGTAAAAACCCATACATACGCTGCCGTACAACTCCCTTGCAATTATTTACCATCTCACAAGACCAAAAATACCCCCTGGAGGCCGGTGTCATCCAATGTGTGAAACACTTGTCTAAGGCTTCATTCTTGTGTTATCATCGTTGTGGCCTGCTGATGTTGGAAACATTGGTTTTCAAATCACAGTCGGGTATGGAAAACTACACGTATACCAAAGCCTAAAAAAAAATTCTGTTCACTAAACGTAGGCTTAGATCACAGAATAAAGGAAAATCATGTTCACTACAAGTATATCATAAAGTTTAGGATAATTATGTATATTATACATAAATCCAAACGTACAGGAAAATCATGTTCACTCTACACATACAACACTTAAAATAATGTTCAAAAAAGGTTTATCACAGTTAAAATAAATTTATATTATACATTATATCACAACACAAAGAAAAATTATGTTCACTACACACATACCACAAGGTTTAGAAAAATTATGTTCAATACACGTATATCACAAAATAAAAGCAAATCGTGTTCATCCCACATAAAGGCATACAACAAATTTCGAGTAAAATTATGTTCAATACATTTCCACAATATATCACTAAACAAATTCAAATCATGTTCATTACACGCATATCTCTAAATCAGAAAAATCATGTTCACTTCACTTATATCCAGTGGTGGATCTAGGGCAGGGGTTTCCAAATTTTTTGAAACCACAAACCACACCACCCTTCAAATGTCAGAATTTCCTTGCGACCCCCCACCACCCCACCGTAATTTTTTGTTGTTAAAATGACTAAGTTTTTCGGTCTGATGCGTAAATTCTCATTTTTTTTCTATCAGTCCAGCCTATTGCTTTAATCTTAGAAGTACAACTTATTTATAAGTTGTTATATAAATAATTTAAAAAAAAATTAAACTTAAAATATAATTTTTTAAATTGGCTATAGACCTGTTGAAAACCATATTCAAAAATATCCAACCACTTGTTAAATAAAGCAGGATTGTTTAAACGTCTGCAACACATCTCAATGCTTTACCCATGTAGCACCCTTAAGCCTAGTGTAAACTTCCCTTAACTATATTGTATTTTGGTCAGAGGTCCAACTCATTAGTAATAGATTGATGTGTAAAACAAATGAATGTATAGATAAATGCATCACCGACATTAAAATAATCTGATGACATTTTTCTAGACATATTTTCATTTTACACCTTTAACTTATCTAGGAGTATTTCACTAAATGAAGATATCGTTATTTTGACCAAAGATGATGATTTAGGAAGAGGAGAACTAAAGTACAATGATTTAATATGCACAGTGAAGTGCCCAAGACCTGAAACAACTCATCCCTAAACCTTGCTTATTTAAAAATTCTCATTGTTATGTTTTTATTATCATTAGTTGCTTATAAATTATGTAAATAACCTTTGATAGCAGATGTACGTTTTATTTAAAGTTTTAAAAGTAAAAAATTACAAAACCGTTATGATAAATGAATATAAGTGGTTTATGAAAAACTAAATTGCATCAGTAGATCCTCTCAAAGACAGTATAAATGTGTAACTGTAGATAATTATTGGATTTTACCTTTTTGATACCCCCAAAATAAAATTGGAAAAATGTATTTATGATCTGTATTCTCACTATTTTATAATGTACTTAAATCCTTATAAAATCTCAGTATGCTTATAAATTAATTTGAATTGCACTTCTAAATGGAAGGTACAGGAAATAAAAGAGGAAAGTCTAATTTTAATTAAATCGAGTAAGTGCTGCCATCTGTTAGACAATCATGAAACCTTTCTGATATACTTTTATATTATGGTTAAAAGAGATCTCTTTTCATATCAATTTTTTTTTTTAATTGACTGGGGTCCTTAGAGGTAGGTTTGAGGTTGTCATTTTGAAAAATTTATGTAATGTGACTTTTCCTCTTTTCCCCCCCCTGTACCCTTCAAATGTGATTGCGGGGAAATGGTCTTAATATGTGCCAAAGTAATTTATTTGAAAACTGAGCAAAGGGATTTCAAACGTTAATTTCTAAGTTTGTTTTTTCAAATAAATATTAACTTTTTAACAGGCTAGAACCATTTTCTTTGACTAGCACACATTTTATGTTTTTTGAAATACTCCTTGTAGGTACAAAACTCAAAGAGAGCAAATAGACAATTTTAAGTTCAACTTCTCGGGCATTTTTGTATGCACGCTTTAGGATCTCTTGATTATGATTTGAGCAGGATGTTTTAAGAAACCCGTCTCACACCAAAGAGGTTAAAGGGTAATCAGCCTAAGGCAATAGGCTATGGTATAGTATGATTTAAGTTAGATTTCAGTGATGCATTAAAAAAAATCTGCTTACATCTCTACAATTTAAAATGGTTGTCAGATATTCTTTATTAGTTTTGTTTGTCCTATAATGTAATCTAATTATCAGGCATGTGTGTAAATATGCCTCAGCTTAGGCTTAGGATACGCGATACAGGGGTGTAAATACACCAAAATTACCTGTAGACTTTCAGAATTAATTTTAGTTTGCTCAACTGTTATAAAACTGAGACAAGTGAAACCATACTTTTAAAAATACAACAAATATTAAGAGAAAAAACTACAATTTAAACGAGTTTTTTTTCTAAACTAATGCTGGCAATATTCTAGAATAATTATAAGTAAAAGGTACTTAGTAGGTTTTATTAGTAGGTATTATTTTAATTATAAGTAAAAGGTACTTAGTAGGTTTTATTAAAGAGTAAGTCCATTTTATGGGGAAATACATTATTGGGCTTTTTTTTATGTGGGATTTTAGTCAAATGGAAGTGGTTCTCTGTTCTAAGGGTTAGGTTAATTATCATAATATCCATAACTTTTATGTCTGTGCAGGGTGTCGACTGAGTTGGAGAAACAAAAATTAGTGACTTTTTTGATCACGAAATTCTTTCGGTAAGCATTTGAACATCATATAATGCACTCACACGCAACATTAAACTTTAGCTAGATGGCGAAGGTTAAACCTTGTCCTTGGTATCATGGTAAAAACAATCAGGCAATTTAGAGTTAACGCATGGCTTCATGGGTAATAGGTGGCTCGACATTTGACACATGGTTACATTGAATGAGAAATTCTAACGAAAATATTTTCATGGCTTTATGACCAAATATTGAAAATTTGTGACTTTTTTTTGTTGCAATTAGTAACTTTTTCGGGACTTTCTTGACCCAGTACACCCTGCTGTCATTTTTCTAATTTATTTCTGATAATTATTGTGGGCACAACCATAGAACACATGGCTGAGTCAAGTATCTCAAGACATTGACCAAGCTGCTTTAATGCTCGTTTTTAAATTAGAGGAATAGCCAGCACACTTAGCTGAGAGAGGATAGAGTATTAATTGTTTGGATTAGACTAAAAGATAAGATTTCATTGCCACGGGTATTTTAATTTATGTTCAAAGAGTAAATGGTTGGACTAAAATGTTGAAAGGAAGGAGTAGACCATGTAAATGTTGATGAATATGTGAAAAAGAGAAACAGAGTGGGAAAAAGTTAGTGAGTGTGGAACCAGGACAAATTATACTCCTTGAACACAAAAAAACCTGTCAGTGAAAGTGAAATCATGTCTCTTAAACTTGAGTTTTTGTATAAAAAATATAATTGTATCCATATTAATCATGTTCATAGCATTTCAAAAGGGGGAAATAGTTTATTCAAACAAATTGGGTGTTTTTTCATCAGAAAGTAAACAAACTAATATAGTTGAATACTGTATACATGTCTAATTGTATATTTTTTTCTTTTCATAAGCAATGTTTATGTATCAATTTTAGATAATATATTACAAAGTCTTAGTAGTTGTACGTAACATGGACATTAAAATTTTTTCATTACATTTGTTTGGTTTTTATAACAAAATACCCAACAAATAGATATAAAACGTCATAATGTAATATAATAACCCAAGAAGTGCCCTTAAAGTGATGCACAGTGCATTCATTTTATCCATGGTCACATATGCACCAGAAACATGGAAATGAAGTGTGTGAGGAGCGTGTTGGCTGTCACGAGGAGAAACAAGATTAGGCATAACCCGCCTTGGTGGCATAGTTGGCTAACACGCTTGTTGTGTTGAGCTCGACCGCTGAGGACGGGAAGATCGAGGTTCAAATCTCGGTCGGGTGAACTGGGGGTGGTTTTTCCTAAATGGTTTTCCACGCAAATGCGGGTTCACTTAAACCTCCCAAATTCCTAATCCATTAGAGTAATTAGTACTTAAAGCGTATAACCCGAACGGGTAGTAAGACGCTGTGCTAAATATTATTATTTATTCAACCTTCCCAATTCCTAATCCATTAGAGTAATTAGTACTTAAAGCGTATAACCCGAACAGGTAGTAAGACGCTGTGCTAAATATTATTATTAAGATTAGGAATAAAGCTAAGTCAGAAAAGGGTGGGTGTACAAGGAGTACATGAGAAAATAAAGGAATCGAGGCATGGACATGTTAACAAGGATCATACAGTCCAGAAAATAATGGAGATGAATTATGTATTAAAAAAGATTGCAGGGGAGACAATAAAGAGATGGGAGTACATAAGAGAAAGTGTGTTAAAGATTGTACGCGAATAAAGGACAGGATGAAGATTAGACCTTGCTAGACACTTTCTTACTTTAAATATACATTTTTAGATTTCAAGTGGTCTTCATATTGACTCGACATGATTTTGACACATTCTGCGAACTAATTTATTAGTTCCTGAACAGGTTAAATAATCCTTAGATTCACCTGGAACACTTCACATCATGCTTTAATCTTGGATCTGGAACTGAACCTTCATGAGGGAAACAACACTCAAACACTATCTACCTTATAGCCTACAGTAGCCCCATAACTTATTTCGTGCCGACTGACAGCTCACTGATGACAGTTTTAAAAAGTTACCAGACCAAATTACGTATCCCTACGCCGAACCAGATCTGCCAAAACATTTGCTTAGCAGCTGTCACATCTGACAGTCAAAAGTCAGCCGTCGGTCAGTACCAAAGAAGCCACGGCGCTAATGTACTTACCAGAGCCAGAGGTATACGATATGTTCTAAGGACAAAGACCTTAAAAGCAATGTCAACAACTTTTCAGGGCTTTCACAGCCCGAGGATAGCCTAACCACATAGTTAACAGTAAAATGGAGCTCTATCCTATCAAGAGACAACCTTCCAATGACATACCACTCACCACCCACTATTATGAAGGCCTAGACAAACTCAGATTTATCCTGAACACGGGCTAAAATGTTCTAGTCTCATCAATTCAAACAAAATCTTCTCAACAGTGTTCCAGAAATCTAACACGGGCTAAAATGTTCTAGTTTCATCAATTCAAACAAAATCTTCCCAACAGTGTTCCAGAAATCATATTAAAAACACTAATCCCTGCAACATCCTGATTATGCCTAAAACTACCTGACCCAGCCACAAAACATTATGCAAAAGGCACCAACTAGTTCTCACAATTCGTTCCGAGCGTGCAAATCTGTCCCTCCCCTTTCAACTTATAAAGGGATTAAGATTTATGTGCAATTTATCCGAAGCTATTGTGGTTGATACTTTAATTGTATTACAATAATTAACTTTAGCATATAACATTTAGTGTCTAATTCACAGAATTATGTCTAAGTGATGTTAAAGAAAATCATCAGTTTAATATTGTAGGCAGTGCTGCTATCTAGTAACGATAGTAAGCATTTATAGTTTTTTTTCTTAGTAATGAAGAACGACAGAAGTCATGAATGACAAACACTCACGACTCTTTCCAGAGCGAATAGCTCACTCGTGAAGCGACCCATCACTAATAGGGAAACATTTGTTCTGGTAACTTATCAAATTCGTCAGCACCAAAGAAGCCATGGGGCTACTGTATCTCTAACTATGCTGCCAGTCTGGTTGTTTACTCTCTTCTGCTGATGAAAGGAACTAATGTACATCAAACATTTCATTAGTGTGTGTTCAGTTGTAAATTGTGAGGCCTACAGTTTTAAGGGAAGTGTGCAAGTCTTGCCGGTCTATCTCCTTGTCAATGTTTGATGTAAAATAGACATTTAACACCTTTCCCCTTGTTTTTTTTTTATTTTAGCTACACATTTATATTATTCTAAGTAACACATTTAATATTCATAAAAAAACAAATAATCTCTGACAAATGGGGGAAAACCAGATGATTAAGCAAATATTTTTTATTTGATGTGAAAATACAAATAAAAATAGGTTAGGTTCTTTTATTTGTTTTGCCCACCTCAGGTTGGGAATCTAAGGAAAGGAATGAATCAACACGAGATATTCAACAATAGCAAGTACTTTACAACAGTTTCAAATGATCATATTATAATAAAGTGTGATATTAGTTTGTTTTCTCCAAACACAAATGATACACATACTTTATATATAAGATTGTATTTATTGCCACAACCGTGGAAAGTTTACAATCACGCCTGTAATATACAGGCTCCTCCCACTTGCTTAATCTTGTCCTCTGCCTGCTTTGAGAAGTACTTGGCCCTCACAATGACTGGCTGCTTGGGAAGTCGGCCCTTACCCAGGACCTTGTAGTAACCCTAAAAACACAGCAATAGACAATACAAACATAATATTTGACAACATGATGGAAGTAAAATCTATTAATCAAATCATTTTTATTTACAAAAGCATATATAGTCATGATTGTTCTAACATTAACCCGATTGAAATTGACAGTAGCCAACAATATTGAGCACCACCGTCAAGTGCTTCCAACTTGAGGTCGGGCGAGTTAAGATACTTCCAACTTTCTCTTTATTGCCACCATTCTTCTCACTCTTACTTGCACATTTACTGTTATTTGCTCCTCCCACCTGTATCTCGATGTCCCGTTCAGTATTTTTACCTAAATTCTTAACACTATCATTGTCTTTGGGATACTTTCCTTTTCCTCATTACATGATCATTCCCTTTCTCCCTTGCTTCTTATACTATCTCATGTACCCCAACATCTCCTTATGTCTATACCCTCTCAGTCTTGCTTCCTCTATCTCATGTACTCCTTGTACCCCAACTCTTGCCCAGAAAACTTTATTTCTAATCCTGTTTCTACTTGTGACAAATAGTACTGTTCTGGAGTATATTTCTGTGATTTATTAAATGTGTCAACCAGTTGTTTGTTTAGCTTGAAAAACTAAACAAAACATATTACGGAAAATAATCAAACTTATTTTGTTTACATGGGTGATTTACAATTAAACTAGTCAACAATGTAGAATATACTTAGTACAAAATATATGATTTTTTATACATCATGTTTTGCTACCGGTTCAGACTATTTGCAAATAAGTGACTACTAACATAAAACTGTTTAGGCATAATAATGGAAGATAATCACCCGCCACCACGGCCCAATTGTCTAAGGCGTCAATATCACAATACACACGGCTGCACTTCCTCATCCCGAGCATATTATTACTGAACGGGTAATGAGACGCGGTAAAAAGAAAAGACTATCAAAGTTTGGTCAGAAGTGAACAATCATCAAGGAAATGTTATTCCCTGTCAGTCCGCCCGTCCACATTTATCATCACTCCAGTCAACATAAGTAACAGCGTCACCCAACAAAGCTATTTATTCTCACCGCCTTGACGACATCTATGACTGGGGCCTTTTCCGTGTTTGTCTTGTACTTGAGCCTCGCCTGTTCAGACACGAGCGTCCACAGCTTGTCCAGGTTGATGGTGGGGCACCACCTGGTATTGCGGCGGAGATGGTAGTTCCTCATACCCAGCTGCAATAAAAACCCTTTGGTTCAAAACTATTTTATTGATCTTCATTTAGGGTTTGATTTTGTTTTATATCCGTAAAAATACCAAAAATAGTGAGCACCGTACTAAAGTTCTTTTTACTGAAATAATTAAAACTGTAAGTCTAATATAATGTGTAAAAAAGTGTCAGGGTGTCCAGCCAAACTATATTTTTAGATTCCCTGACTTTTCCAGGTTTTCCAGACCCAATTTACTTTTTCCCAGACCACTATTTATCGATATAAGTATATTACAAAAATATGTTTTTAAGATCACAGATTAAATAGTATGTTTTTTTCCTAGATACATACACATTCTGAAGTTGTATCACTCAATAAAGGGATTAAACAATTTCTGCCTCCGGGAAAATGGACTATTTTAAGTTAAAAATATATTTCAGTAAAATTGTATTGAGTCATTAAAAGATTGCCTCGAGCAAGAATGATTTAAAATAGTTGTGGGACAGAGTCATTCTTAGTTCCTTCTACTTAAAATGTAGGCCTAATCAAATTTTGCGCATGTGAATATCCATGACTCAACTTTGACTAAAGACACGTGGCAGAAAGGTGGAAAGGCACAACACTCACTTGTTGACCTTGAGAAGTGATATTAGTCTGCTCAACATGGTCAATGGTGTGAAAGTGATTCCAGCTGGTTATTAACTGGAAGTGTTATTTTGACTATTGTGAATCAAAATATTTGGCTTTTTATAGATAAAATGTAAAATTTCCAGAAATTTAATAAAATTCCCTGACTTTTCCATGACTTTTCCCTGACCAAGCAAATTCCCTGACAATTCCCTGTTTTCCAGATTTTCCAGGTCGCTGGACACCCTGAGTGTATTTCGTTATTTTTCCAGGTGATATAAAACCCTTTTTACAACATTTATATTTGAAAATTTTTATTCAAATATTTATTAATCGTAACATAGTCTATATCTATGACAATTTTACAAGTTCATTTTTGACGCAAGAGTTTTTCTAAGCTCCTTCGGACTTTGTCCATTATTAACATAATTGCTGATGCGTTGAATGTAAAAGATTGAAAATGAGCACAAAATGCTTCGTCCCTTTGTAATTTTTGCAGACCCCTAAAACACATCATGTAATAAAATATTTTTGTCTAATAATAGTAAATATTAAATAACATTTGGAATGCTTTAAAGCATTTGTAGTCAGTTATGAACGTTCAGCACATTTTGAATCAGTCCGCCCGTTCATATTAATCATCATTCTACAAATAGAAAACGATGTTGAAAGATAAAAATAATTTTTTTTTTAAATGTACCAGAATCAGTTTAATTTTAAGAATCAATCAAAGTGGTAATGTACTGATTAAAACAACAATAGTTGGAGGTTTTTTGTAAAAAAACAAACAAAAAGACATTCATTTGCATGTCGGTAATATTTTGACTAATAGTAATCATGTAACAGATTTTTTTATTTATTTCGATGTATATTTGTCTTTCAGATTCATAATACTAATCCAGTGGCTAAATTACGTTAAAAATGGTTCACCTAAGGTAAAATAAAAACAAGCAAAAACATAATGTTACTAATATTGTAGACTTCTTTAATGAGCATTTTATGTATGAATTTAAATACTAAAATTGTTAAAAAAAAGTTGTGTTGGCCATGGGAATAAGTTTGTTAGGAGTATCTTAGCGGTCACGAGGAGAAACAGAATTAGGAGTGAAGTTATCTGGGAAATAGAGGTGGTACAGGGAGTACATGTTATAGAGGGTGGGATGGTGTGAACATGTAATGAGGATGTTGGAAAACGAACGAATACCAAGAATGGCGGAAATGAAATATGTGGGGAAAGGCGCGCAAGGGAGACACAGAAAGAGAAGGAAGGGGCTGATAACATATAGTGTGGGATGAAAGAATGAAAGCAAAGAAAGATGGAGGTATTTTACTAAAGTGACATGGCCACAGGCAGGAAACAGGTGATGATGAGACTTAATGTGTTAGTTTACAGAGTTTTTTTAAAAGAGCTTGTGACTGATGTTTCTTGTCTATGTTTACCATTATATCAACACAATTGTTAGTATACATTAATTTTTTGTCGATTTAAAGAGTGAAATAATTTATTCCACTCAAGTTTTGTTAAAATCCATTTTCCTCGAGTTTAGATCCTGAGCAAGCCAGGCATTTGTATTCAGATGTGAACACTCAGCACATTTTGCGTTAAATCTTTTAAAACATTTTAAAGCGGTTTAGGGTGGCTACAAAACGTATTTTACGAAATTCCCTTGCCTTTTCGGGTTTTCCAGACAACATTTTTTCAATTTTCCCTGACTACTTTTTTCCAGTTTTAATGGTGGATGATGACTTGTTTTATCTATTATTGATTACAAATTTAAAAAAAAGTTTGTATCTACTAAACATTAACCATATTAGCAGTTATTTAAAAATTAAAATGTTATTTTGTTTAGGTATTATTAACCTTTGTTTTAGTGTTTAGTTGTGGAATTAATGGGATATTTTAGACAAATTTTTTAATTCCCTGAATTGTCCTTATTTTTAGTTAAATTCCCTGTTTTCCCTGTGATCCAAAAATTACCTGACTTTTCCAGGTTTTCCCTGTTTGTAGCTGCCTTATATTTGTATTCCAATGTTAAGTAGAACACATGATTTTAGCTATCAAAATACTTTAAACAAATAGTTTTCATTTAGAAAGTGCTTTACAGCATTTGTAGTCAGTTATGAACGATCAGCACATTTTGAATAAGTTCGCCCGTCCAATATCATCATTCTACGAATACCAGAAATATGATGAAGAAAATAACGAGTTAGTTAAAATCCCTATGTTTATTTTAAAACAAAAACTGTCAGAATAAGATGACCTATACTCTTGGCAAGCAAAATGTAAAAATACACACAAATAAATTTTGTGGGGATAAAGATTTTTTTTATTAGAGTTGGGCCCTGAGCTAAAATAAATAAATAAATTTGATATTATTTAATTACAGACTTTGCCAATCACCTACCTCTTTTGGGATATAGACTTACCAGCAGCAAACCTATGTCATCAAAAATATTTCCTAATTAATAAAACCCAGAAAGAAACGTAGAAAGGTGGGGTTTTGGAGGTCCAGACTCCCTTGTAAATGGATGGATGGTCTACCTACCCTAAGGAGTGATGGACACAAACCTAAATAATGTGTGGTGTTCAATAAATTTTATCTTAAGACTAGAATAGACAACATCTAGTCCCCGGCCGTCAATCTATCAATGTGAAATTGTAAACCCATATTTTCAGCCATACCGGGAATCTGACCCGGGTTCCTTAGCTCAGAAGACGGCCACACTACCGACCGAGTGATGGTATCGGACTGAGTAGATCTACTCAATAATACAACCTAGCATTAAAAACACCATTTCTTCGGCTTAAATATCAAAAGCAATTGTGAAAATGTCAATAGATTTGTAGTCAGTTATGAACACTCAGCNTGTCTGGAAAGGGCTGCACGGGGATGGGGAGCTATCACTTTAAAGCGGTATTTCAGGGTGGCTACAAAACATTTTACAAAATTCCCTTGCTTTTTCCGGTTTTTCAGGCAACATGTTTTCGTTTCTTCTGACTACTTTTTTCCAGTTTTAATGGTGGATGACAAATTGTTTTATTTATTGTTTACATATTAAAAAAAGTTTATATCTACTAAACATAAACAGTTCTATCAGTTATTTTAAAAATTGAAATGTTATTTTATCCAAGTATTATTAACTTTTCTTTTAGTGTTTAGTTGCCAAATTAATAGGATATTTTAGACATATTTTTAAATCCCTTAATTGTCCTTATTTTTAGTTTAAATTCCCTGTCTGTAGCCACCATGTATTTGTATTCCAATGTTAAGTAGAACACATGATTTTAGCTACCAAAATACTTTAAACAAATAGTTTTCATTTAGAAAGTGCTTTAAAGCATTTGTAGTCAGTTATGAACGATCAGCACATTTTGAATAAGTTCGCCCGTCCAATATCATCATTCTACGAATACCAGAAATATGTTGAAGAAAATAATGAGTTGGTTAAAATTCCTAGGTTTATTTTAACAAAAAACTGTCAAAATAAGTTGACCTATACTCTAAGCAAGCAAAATGTAAAAATATACCCAAATAAGTTTTGCGGGAATCAATATTTCTTTTAGAGTTGAGCCTTGAGTTAAAATAAATAAATAAATTTGATATTATTTAATTACAGACTTTTGCCAATCACCTACCTTTTTTGGGGTATAGACTTACCAGCAGCAAATCTATGTCATCAAAAATATTTCCTAATTAATAAAACCCAGAAAGAAACGTAGAAAGGTGGGGTTTTGGAGGTCCGGACACTCTTGTAAATGGATGGATGGTCTACCTACCATAATGAGTGGTGGACACAAACCTAAATAATGTGTGTTAAATAAATTTTACTAGTATTCATTGCATATACCACTAAACAAATACTATTAAACAGTTATTTTACTATTCTCCTAAGAGATGCAAAGCTTTGACTTTGCTTCTAAAAAATAGTTAAGCTTCGGCGATCACGAAGCTTTGGCAATAAAAATATCGACATCTAGACTAGTATATTTACGTTCAATTACTCTGAGTAGCTATATAGACATAACAATATTATATGGAATAAACCTAGAGGTACAATGTTAAAAACATCTATCCAAGTAAAGAAATGAGTAAACAATAACCACAGAAACACAATAGAGCAAAGATAAATAGGCCTGTTACAACAAGCTCAAAGCAGTATGCTTTTAAAATAGACTAAAAATGTTGAGTACTCAATATATTCCCTTTAGCGCCATCACTTTCCAGCCTATGGTCTGTGTCGGTTCTTTATTCAAGCCATATATTATCCACTACCGGCTTGCTAGGCCTGTCGTAGCTTCGTATGACTTAAGACTAGTCAGGCACAACATCCAGTCCCCAGCCATCAATTTATCAATGTGAAATTGTAAACCCATATTTTCGGCCATACCGGCAATCTAACCTGGGACCCTTAGCGCAGTAGGCAGCCACACTACCGACCGAGTGATGGTTTCGGACTGAGTAGGTCTACTCAATAATACATCCTTAGCAATAAAAACACAATTTCTCAGGATTAAATATCAAGAGCAATTTTGAACATTTCAATATTTGTAGTTCAGTTATGAACACTCAGCACATTTTGAATATGTCCGCCCATCCATTTTCATCATTCTACAAATACCAGGAATGTTTTGAAATTAATAACTATAGTAGTATTTCCGTAGGGCAAACAGTTTAGAAAATACAGACATATTAGTGTCATTGCCTCTAAAAGTTACTTGGAGTGGTGTACCCCAAGAAAATGTGTATGTGCTAGACGTTATTAAAAGTGATTTTCTCTTTCAAATTCCCAACAGGTGACAAAATTCAAGCCCTTTTTCCAGCGTTTTCTCTCGGTGCACAATATTCAAGCTCAATTCTTGGTTTGCAATTAGTTGACGTATGAATATGTGAAAGTAGAGCTGCTAACTATTCTGCTCTTAGATAAGTTTCTTCCTATGAAAAATGGACTTTAGCAAACTATTTAACTGAAAACGCCATAGTATATATTTAAACAAAAAAGTACAATAATACGATTAACTTCATTCTATGTGCCAAAAACTCGACATTGACCCATTCAAGCACACTTTGATAGGTTTTTTTAGAGAGGGTTTTCTAATTATTATAGATCTTAAATAATGGTAAATAAATTAAATAGATACCGTTAAATAAGAAGTTGAATCTTTGTATATAATGTTGTTAAAATGGTGTATTTGTTGGAAATACTCTTAATAATTTAATTATCTCCAATTGAGGTGGAGTTCTGCTATGATTACAAAAATTTGTACTTAAATATATGTTTTGATTGTTGATTTAAATGTGGTAAGCAGGGCCCGTATTTTGATGACATGTAATCTTTTTTTGTCCATCTGAGACAATGATCAGTTGAAAACAAGATCTGTTCATGATCTCCTGGTTGTAGAAATGTATATTTTATAGGTCATTTTTTTGCCATTTTAGATTTTTAATTAATTTTATCACTTAATAAGTCCTTTTTAAGCATTCTATTGTTTAAAAAAATATATCATTGACTGAAAATTGTTGTATATATGAATCATCGGTGCTTTGATAAAACAAGAAACTCAAACCTAACCTCTGCTATTTTACCACACACTTGTTGACTGAAGACGATAATGTATAGTCCAAATGAACTTTGTGCCCCTTTAAACTCCCGGTGAGACACTCACGATACCATGTCTGGAAAGGGCTGCACGGGGATGTGGAGCTATCCATTTTAACGCAGTATTTCAGGGTGGCTACAAAACATTTTACAAAATTCCCTTGCTCTTTCCGGTTTTCCAGGCAACATTTTTTAGTTTCTTCTGACTACTTTTTTCCAGTTTTAATGGTGGATGACGACCTGTTTTATTTATTTTTGTTTACATATTAAAAAAAGTTTATATCTACTAAACATAAACAGTTTTATCAGTTATTTTAAAAATTGAAATGTTATTTTATCTAGGTATTAACTTTTGTTTTAGTGTTTTGTTGCGAAATAAATGAAATATTTTAGACATATTTTTAACTCCCAGACTTTTCCTTATTTTTAGTTAAATTCCCTGTCTGTAGCCACCTTATATTTCAATGTTAAGTAGAACACATGATTTTATCTATCAAAAGACTTTAAACAAAATATTTTCATTTATAAAATGCTTTACAGCATTTGTAGTCAGTTTTGAACGCTCAGCACATTTTGAATAATTCCGCCCATTCAATATCGTCATTCTACGAATACCAGGAATATGTTGAAGAAAATAACAAGTTAGTTAAAATCCCTAGGTTTATATTAAAACAAACAAAAACTGTCAGAATAAGATGACCTATACTCTAGGCAAGCAAAATGTAAAAATATACCCAAATAGGTTTTGCGGAGATGAAGATTTTTTTTAGAGTTGAGCCTTGAGATAAAATAAATAAATAAATTTTATATTATTTAATTACAGAATTTTGCCAATCACCTACCTCTTTTGGGGTAGTCTTACCAACATCAAACCTATGACATCAAAAATATTTAATAATTAATAAAACCCATGAGAAGACGTAAAAAGTTGTGGTTATCGAGGTCCGGACTCCCTTGTAAATGGATGGATGGTCTACCTACCTTAAGGAGTGGTGGACACAAACATTAACAATGTGTGGTGATCAATAAATTTTATCTTAAGACTAGACAGGCACAACATCTAGTCCCCGGCAGTCAATTTATCAATGTGAGATTGTAAACCCATTCTTTCCTCAATGATAAATTTTCGACCATATCGGGAATCTAACCTGGGGTCCTTAGCTCAGTAGGCAGCCACGCTACCGACCGAGTGATGGTATCAGACCAAGTAGGTCTACTCAATAATACAACCTAGCATTAAAAACACAATTTCTCAGGATTAAATATCAAAAGCAATTTTGAACATTTCAATAGATTTGTAGTCAGTTATGAATGCTCAGCACATTTTGAATAAGTCCGCCCATTCGATTTCATCATTCTACAAATACCAGGAATGTTTTGAAATAAATAACTATAGTAGTATTTCCGTAGGGCAAAAAGTTTAGAAAATACAGAAACATTAGTGTTATTGCCAATAAAAGTTACTTGGAGTAGTCTACCCCAAGAAAATTTGTATGCCACTAGTTGTTATTAAAAGTGATTTTACTACTATTAGTATGTTGAAATAACTAACATGTTATTTAAGATGGCTTAGTTTATTTTAAAGCAAAACATGTATAAGGATAAGACGGACTACTCTATGTAGCCAATACAATAGTGTTTGCTTAAATGTTAATGAACCCCATGCAAATGCGTAACTTTAAATATTTATTTAAAAATTTATATTCAGATCCAAACAATTTTTTTAAGGCTTGCTTCGATAATGTTTCAAATATAATCCGTGTTAAATATTTTAATATGTTTTAAGTTTCCAAATTCAATACAATAATAAAATAGGTATTACAAAAAATAAACATTTTAGGTTCATTAAAATAATCTGATCAAGAGCAGTAACCTCAAAAGTGAAAAATAAAACAAAGATCCCACCATTTTTTTAAATTACAGTGCAAAGGTTTAACAATATTTTCAAGAAGGTTGGACTATTTTTTTTTGTTTAATACAACATATTCGGTGCCACAAACAGCTGTTCCCCACGTTAGTGCTTTATGATCTTTAACTTAAGTAGATGTATATCTCCACTCTACTCCATAACTGGTTTCTGTGATGATTTTTTTTTTTTGTAAAAATGAATTATTCAGTTATGAACACTCAGCACATTTTGAATATGTCCGCCCATCCATTTTCATCATTCTACAAATACCAGGAATGTTTTGAAATAAATACCTATAGTAGTATTTCCGTAGGGCAAAAAGTTTAGAAAATACAGACATATTAGTGTCATTGCCTCTAAAAGTTACTTGGAGTAGTGTACCCCAAGAAAATGTGTATGTGCTATACGCTATTAAAAGTGATTTTACTACTAGTATGTTGAAATAACTAACATGTTATTTAAGATGGCTCAGTTTATTTTAAAGCAAAACATGTATAAGGATAAGACAGACTACTCTACAGTAGCCCTACGACTTATTTGGTGCTGACTGACAGCACCCAACTAACTTCTAACAGCTTTAAAAAGTTACCAGACCAAATTATGTATTCCTACACTGAACCAGATGATCTGCAAAAACATGTGTTTAGCAGCTGTCACTTCTGACAGTCAAAATTTAGGTATATACCTAAATGTTGGCTGTCAGAGGTCAGCTGTGAGCTGTCAATCAGCACCAAAGAAGACATGGGGCTACTGTATGTATCCAATACATGTGTTTAGCAGCTGTCACTTCTGACGGTCAAAATTTAGGTATATACCAAAATGATGACTGTCAGAAGTCAGCTTTGAGTCAGCACCTAAGACATGGGGCTACTGTATGTAGCCAATACAATAATGTTTNTCTGATTACCAAACCCTTCCTTCATCTCTGACAAGACAGCTTGTGAATGTAGGGAATGCCAGGCCTCCACCGTGGTTCGGATTCCACGTTAAACTGTAGGTCCTCCATTTCATCTCACAATCACCCTACCATTACACATTAGCGTAAGTGCGTATAACCCGAACGGGTAGTAGGACGTGGTACTAATAATAATAATATCAAAAAGGGTGGAAGGACAAACAGTATCACTAATATATTTTGTATTTGTTATATGTAATTTTTGGGGTACATAAGTACAACAGAAGAGAATAAAAGACTGTTTTATTTATATATAATTTGAATATTTTGTGTGGGGAAGTGCCTAAAATGTGCAATATTTTGTGTACCAGTACTAGCAGGCCTACAGCTACAGTCCCCTCAAAAACAGATACGGGTATAAGTAATTATGTAAGCTTGCCATGTATTCTGAAATGATTTTCAAGTATTTCAACTTTTAAACAGGCAAATGTAATAAAAAATAATCTGATTATTTAATTGTGAAGTTCACTAAGGTAGTGATAGCAGTTTATTCATTGTCAACAATGATATACAAACTCTACACTAATCAATGAATGTAACAAAGATAATGGCATAGCTACAGTAGTAGAATTAAATTGTAATGGGAGTGAAAGGAGTGAGCTTACCAATACGTCCATGACCGTGACTCACATGACCCCGCAACTTCCTAGTCTTCTTCTTAGATGTTGACTGAAAACAAACACATTAAATTACACCATAATCCTTAAAAAGGCTTGAGGTAGATTATCTATTTTATTCGGTGGCCCTGGTATGAACAAAGCTTCAGTAGAAATGTAAGCCATGCTCTAACCTAGGTGCCAGATCAAATATTCATGAGAAAATAATAAAACCCAGGTTTCTATTGATAATGCTTTTTAACTTCAAACATTCACTGTTTCCAGCCTATAGCCGGGTCAGTATAGAAAATGCCTCAGTTGTCAAATTTACTGGATTTGTTTAGCTCAAAATGTTGCACCTGAGGAAAGAAGTATCTAGACAAGGCTTTAAACTTTTTGGTTAATTAATATCACACCATCTTTTATTTTTCTAAACTAGGCATGAAAAATTTATTTTAATTATAGATCCATACTAGCAAGATATATTAAGCTATTTTGATATAATGCACAGACTAGGTAGGATAATATGATAAAGTAATGTAATTTTTTATCTAAAAATACCTATCAATCGCAATAGTCTATTTATTGTGTATTGTAAAATTATTTTGTAAAATAATTTTACAATACAGTATATTTACTGTGTAGTGTAATATTATTTTGTAAAATTGTTTTATCAAGAAACATTTTACATGCTGCAATCAACACATCAGTCAAACGTGCAATATCTAAATAAAATATGTGTAAATCTAATATATAGGTGATAGCTATTCAAGTTAGTTGATTAACAATTATTTTTAAAATATAAAATATGCAACTAAAACATACCAAACAAAAGGATTACAAATTAATTTACCGATCCAAAATTTCCAACAAATTACTCACCATTTTGAGAATGTCTCAAGAAACAATTGAGAATTATTGAATTGAAAGAAATACCAACATTACTAATATTAGATCAAGCTCCCTGTAAAACATGTCCTCAAGTAAAAAATTATGACATAGTAAAGTAGATAGATATATAATATATTCCTCATATTTAATAATCTATTTTTTTATGAAAAAGTTTTTTATAAATATTACATACAAAGAAATAAAGAAACATTTTTGCGCTAACTTTATTTTAATAACTTGATATTATTTAGATAATTAAATAGATGAAACGAATATCTTGATGTGTTTTAGCTTGCTTCAATTTTCAGACAATGTTTTACTTTGTTGTCAATTTTTTTTCTTGCTTTCTTAATTTGCCATCCACTCGCAATGAAACAAATAAATATGGTGAAAGTAGCTAAAAATAAGGGTTCGACCAGACTGACAAGCATGCGAGTGAGCATTTGAGCGACTGGGTGGCCAAAGTGGCGAGTGAGTGAGCGATTGCGTGAGTAGCAAATAGCTTTCAATAGTTGTTGACAAGGAGGCAAAAGTTCGAATCTTGGCTCAGTGAACTGAGGGTAGTTTTTGATACGTGATTATTGTTGTGGTTTTCTCATCCTCTTTCCACGCTAATGGTGATTCTTATTTGTAAAGGCCTACTTTGATTATAATATTGAAGTATTTTAACATATAAGTTTTACATACACACACATATATGTATGGTTTATGATCTTACCAATTAAATTATGCCGTTATTAGCAAGTGTGCTAACCCGATCGATAGTAATAAAAATGTCAAAATGAGAAGTTTTCCTAGCACTCAATGAACCAACATACAATAATATTGCCAAGAACTTGTAAGCTAGACTGTACCGGGTCACGCGCGAGCACTCAGTCACTCGCACGTTCCAGTCTGGCCACCTCTCATTACAACAAATGTGTTATGTTTTATATTTTAGCCGCTCGCGCACCCGCTCGCCAGTCTGGCAGTTCCCGTACTATTAGTTCAATTATTTTATTAGTAGCACAATGTAATTTGTGGTAGACGACGGTACACGGTAGCATATCTTTATCTACGCTCGGTAGTCGGTACTCGGTAGTAATTGATCTGTGGTAACTGGTAGTACTCTATTAAAATGGCGACTTCTGAAAGTGAGGACTTTGAAAGTGCTGACGAAGATTTGGAAGAAAGTAAAGTCAAATTTGCAGATGTTGGTTCGAGTAAAAAAATTGAAACAAAAATAATAAAATGTAATGTCAAAAACATAGAAACGTCGGCTGAAAAGTCGTTGCCAACTGGAAGTGGTGATGTGGATCAAACAGCTGATTCTGACATTAGGTTAGAATCTGTTATGGACTCTGATAAACAACCAAATCACAAGTACCAGGCCTTCGGGAAACATAATATACAAAACCAAAATATTGGAGATGCAAATTATTTCAAAGAGGTTCCCTCTCAAAATTCCAGTAAACACGATGTTAGTAGACGACGGCAGCAAAAAATCAGGGAACCCAAAACTAGCATTGGAACTAGAAAACTTGGCACGAGGATTTCTTCGGCTCCCAAGACATCACAATCTCGAACTTCTGTAAAAACAAATACATCAGATAAAATTAATACCAGCAGTGCTGATATCACTGAGTCAAACCTCTATCAAAATCCTCCAACTTCAGATTCTAAAGATGCCTACAAGACAGAATATACAGAACCACCTGACATTGTTGGATGTTGGGAGGAAGGCGTGGATAATATTTTTCAAAATGTTACTGAACCTTCTACTTTCCATTCTAAAAACATCATTGATTCTAAGATACAATGTTCCACCTCTCAATATGCATCAGACTTGGCTGGTTGGGAGGATGGTATCGAACAAGAAAGTACAGATGTACAGTCATCAGTTGAGAATAAAAATCTGAACAATTTTATGGATAGAATGTCAGAATCTTCACAAAAGGTAAGATAAGTTGTTACGAGAGTGTTGATTAAAACTATAAATGTATGCTAGTACCTACTTATTTTTCTTTTCCAGCATTACTTAGTTTATTTTTGGATTAAGTTACGCCATTGTAATAGTAAAAAGAAGGGTTGAATTTTAAAGAAAATGTACCCACATTTGTATGGAGGATAAGCAGGACACTAAATATGGAAAACCACCCTCTGTACACCCAACCTTGACTCTGACCCAATCTCCTCTTTACTGCTAAAGGAGTCCAACACGCAAGTGGTGTCTTATTCCATGCATTCACCGATGTGGATTATACCTAAATTATATAATTTTATATGCATTCTGATTATTTTTGCTTAGAATTTATTTAATTTGACCCACTTTGCTGGTCAAATGATTTAAGCCTTGGGTTTCCAACAGGTGGCCCTATTTAACTACTTTTTTTTACTGCTCTCGAAATTTCTTGGAAAAGTAATCTACAGTGGTAAACCTGATGTTTTTATCCGAAATGGAAAGTTTTGACTTACGGTACAAGACAAAACTTTAAGAATAAAACATATCAACAATAACTTAGTATATTTCACTCGGAAAATTTGTTTGATCTATAATTTATAATGTTTGAATTACGATTTCTTATTTCGTTCACAATTAAATACTTGCTCTAATTTTTTCTTAACTTGACAAAAAAAATGTTAAGTTGGAAACCCCTTCTATAAGGTGTTAATCTCGCAATAGACTAGGTTAGACTGCCAATAATGAGTAGATTGGTGTTTGAATCTCGGTAAAGTGTACTGAATGGTTTTCCACTCTCCTTCAATGCAAATGTGGTTACACTTTCCCTAAATTCAACCTTCCTCATCCCAAACACCTTTGCTTGATAAGAACATACCAGTATGTATAACCTTTACAGGTAGTAAGTAATACGGGGTGCTAAAATAGTTATGTTAACTTATAATTGTATAATAAATGTGATGTATTTGTCAAGGAGGCTGGCTCCAGCTCAGGATGGGGCGGGTGGAGCGGTTGGGGCGTCACTTCTCTGCTATCAACAGCAACAGAAAGTGTTGCAACCCTTTCAACACATGTGTCGCAAGGTTTAAGCACGGTGCTTGAGACAGGCATCGGAGCCCCGGACCCAGAGGAATTTGCTCGGCTGCATCACGAAGAGAAACAAAACCATTTCGAGCAACAGCAGGAAAAGGTCAAAGGTGAGATATTTCAAGAAACTCTTGACGGTTCAACCATTGTGTTTTGCTTCTATGTAACATTTATCACTATTCCTTTAAAACGAATTTATTATAGGTAGTGACTCTTAACTAGTCTGTCTAGAGTTAGGTAATTCAGGTCTACTCTGGCGTTCTAACGAGTGCACAAAGATAAATCAACACCAATACGATTCTACCTGAACCTGGATCAAACCATTAAGTTCTAGGTGATTTTATATTTATTTTATTGTTGAGTAACTCGTAAGGGCCCTACACCTTAGCTCAATCGGTAGTGTGTCTTTCCACTGAGCTAAGGGACCTGGGTTCGATGCCTGGAATAATAGAAAAATTTATCATCGGTTAAATTTGAGATTCACCTTTCACAATGATAAATTAACAGCTGGGGGCTTGGTGATGTATATGTCCTATATTTAAGTTAGTTTATAAGCCGTGAGCTGATACAATTACTTGGTTCAGGTATTGAGTTCACATTAAATACCTCAAATAAAAAATCAACCTCTTGTGTGCATATTCTAGATTCTCCCCCTAATCTCGAGGAGACATTGTCTGGTGGCAATGAGGGTGGCAGGTTATTCGACTTTAGTCAACTCATGTCGGGCATGTCTTCGATAACAAAGCTTGTCGAGACTACAGGAACCAAGGTCATCACAGGGGGCCTAGACACCCTCGAGACCATTGGCAAGAAAACTATGGAGGTGCTCCAGGAGGGAGACCCTGGTCTGAAGAAGAAGAGGGCCCTCTTTAGTGACAAGGTTGAGCTCTCTCAAGTAAGTGCGGCCTTGTTTAGCAACCTATAAAAACCACACAATTCTGTTCCGCTCTTTTCATTTTAAAAGCTACCAGACCCATAGTATAATGATCAGTGTATACCTGACAACAAATCTAGGTGTCCCTGGCTCAATTCTCGGCTGGTACCATGGGTAATTTTTCTGAAATGGGAATTATCCTAACGATCACCAGGATTTGGTTGATTAAACATAGATTTGAATTTAAGAGTTTCTACTGGTGCCACCCCTTCATACTCACTATCACCACCATCTCAACTCATCGAAACATGAAAAAAGCCTCCATGGAAAGGCAATTAGTACATTTGGGTGTAAAATGCTTTTCAACAATAATTGATTGGAATGTCAGGCCTCCACCGTGGTTCGGATTCCACATAAACTGAAGGTCATCCATTTCATCTCACAATCACCCTACCATAACACATTAGCGTAAGTGCGTATAACCCGAACAGATGATAAGACGCGGTGCTAATAATAATAATAATAATAATAATAATAATAGAATGAAGGATTATGTAGATCCAAAATAATGTTATGATTTATTTTTTTTTCATTCAGAGCACAATTTTGGTAATTTTAATTCATGGCAATTATTGACAAATTAATTATTTATCAAAAGTCTTTTTTATTTTTTTTCTAATCTACTCAACCTTAGCTTCTGTTATATTTAAGTTTAAAATAATTTTGTTAGAGATGCATGCTAGTTGTCACAAGGAGCAACAGGATAAGGAATTAAGTTATCCAGGAAAAAGTAGGAGTACAAGGAGTACATGAGATAGTAGAGGAAGCAAGACTGAGATGGTAAGGCCATGTAATGAGGATGTTGGAGTACATAAGATAGTAGAGGAAGCAATACTGAGATGGTGTGGTCATGTAATGAGGATGTTGGAGTACATGAGATAGTAGAGGAAGCAATACTGAGATGGTAAGGCCATGTAATGAGGATGTTGGAGTACATGAGATAGTAGAGGAAGCAAGACTGAGATGGTATGGACATGTAATGAGGATGTTGGAGTACATGAGATAGTAGAGGAAGCAAGACTGAGATGGTANCTGTGTTTTAACAATTGAAATATAACTTCTTTTTGATGATCACCAGGGTATGATTTGCTCATTAACTAAGGAATGCTGTGTTTTAACAATTGAAATATAACTTCTTTTTGATGATCACCAGGGTATGATTTGCTCATTAACTAAGGAATGCTGTGTTTTAACAATTGAAATATAACTTCTTTTTGATGATCACCAGGGTATGATTTGCTCATTAACTAAGGAATGCTGTGTTTTAACAATTGAAATATAACTTCTTTTTGATGATCACCAGGGTATGATTTGCTCATTAACTAAGGAATGCTGTGTTTTATTAATTGAAATATAACTTCTTTTTTTTTCATTCGTTTGGTAACTCGATGGTTTCCAACCTTGTCGTCACAGAATGTTTCAGTTGTAGTCGTAATACTTGTTGAATTTACAGCTATTATGTTTACCTTTTTAATTGATAATAATTTTTTTAGGAAGGTGAAATATTAAAATTAAAATGTTAGTTGTTAAAATAATTTTTAAAAACTGTCAAGTAACTATTTAAGTTCCTTATGGTTTCTCAACTTAGGTATTTGTTCGCTCACTTAGTTTGCCATGGCAGTCTCGTATTGGGCGATTGTAGCCGCTAGCAAAACTTCCAAAATATCTGCTGGACTCGTTGATTCTCTTTCGAGATATCTTAGTCATATATATATAATAATTATAAATCAATTTATAATTAAATCAAGCGTCCAGGCTTATTGTCACACTCATTTGGTTTGTCGATGGCGGGTAGCTCAGGATTAACATTCCGTCCAGGTGTGATTTCTCCTGAACTGTCTTTACATTCTCCTTCCAAGCAAATAAAGGTACATACCTTCTAAATTCTACCCACACCACTGATGTAATTAAATAGAAATAGCCTCGACTGTTACTAAGCTTCGGTGATAGTAATAATAATTTTAAAACTTAGGATTTGAACTCTTCTAGGTAGTCAAGGGTTCACGAAGGTCTCAAAATTAAAAATTCGGGTCACACCTTGAACGAGGTTTTTGAACCACTGCAATAACCTCTTTATTTTAGTCTCTTTAATAAACCAGCACTCACCTTCTAGATGGGATTGGAGGGAACGCAAGCAAAGGTCCTTTAGTTGTCAAAGTCCTTACTAAAACTCGCTATAAAATTTTGCCAACATCGTATAAAAAATCATTAATCACCCACTGTTTTCAAAGTGAGATGAAATGTAACACAACCTTATTAATAACTTCTTGCATTAAAGACAACATGTTAGAGTGCTGCTGAGGACGAGGAGATCGAGGTTCGAATCTAGGTCAGGTGAACTGGGGGTGGTTTTTCCTAAATGGTTTTCCACTCTCCCTCCGCGCAAATGCGGGTTCACTTCCTCTAATTCAACCTTCCCAATTCCTAATCCATTAGCGTAATTAGTACTTAAAGCGTATAACCCGAACGGGTAGTAAGACGCGGTGCTAAATATTATTATTATTATTGTTAGAGTGCTTCGAGGTTAATGTGCATGTAATGTTTGCTAACCTGAGGTCTGACCTCACTTTAGCTTCACTTTATGTGGACGCCGGTTCTAACCTGATCAAATATAGTGCCGGTTATCACTTAACCTAACAGTAAGTCCTATCGAAAAGAATAACAAGACATTGTAAGACTGGGCCTTAGTCTTACACAGTTTGAATCGAATGACTCTTGTCTGTGGTGGGCAGGTCTGGTGCATTTGGAGGCTCTGGAGATGTTGTCGAAACAATGCGACTTGAAACTTCAGTCCACACTTCTCGTGACGGCAGGACCTGCTCTTGCCAAGCTACAAGCCTCGCTGCAAGAGGTGAAGGACACCTGTCAACTGCCCGATGACGATGAAGATGAGGTGGACGAAGATAACGACGAGAAGATATGGAGGATAAGGCTGGATAAAGCAGGGGAAGGGCTCGGAGTGCCTTTCAACTCAGTGAAACTCATCACGGTATGAATGTTGCTAGTTTGTGGTGGTTGGAACTTCTCTTTTATAACCTGTTTCAGCGGCCAAATGGTTTAAGATGGTGCTCTCATAACAGTCTAGACTGCTTATGACAAGGTGATTGGAATTCAATCCTGGTAAAGTCTACTGAGGGTGGTTTTTCCTAAATGTTTTTCCACTCTCTCTCTCCACTTACTTTGAATTCAACCTTCCCAATTCCTAACCCATTAGTGTAATTAATACTTAAGTATATAATCTGAGTAGTAAGACGTGGTGCTAAGTATTATTAAATATCCAGATAAATGTTTTATAACACACCAAGAAAAGCACTTCATGAATAACAAAACATCTGCACGATCCATTATTTCCGTACATGTGTATGTATTCAGTTTCAAATTCAAACTTATGTTGTGCTTCAGACTTGGGAGGAGTCCCAGACCTGGCTCCGGACTTGTCTCGGCCCCCAGATCAACTGTCTGGAAGGCAACAAGTCCTCCACGGCAGGCGACATCCACCAGCAAGCCATCTTGTTCTTGGCCCGACTTACTGCGGCCGCCGTCGAGCAGTTTCACAAGATAGCCGAGATGCTGCTTGTCAAGGAACAGAGGGACTCCAAGCTAGAGGCGGACACTTTACTCCAGTGAGTCTAAGGAGAAATAAAGTATCTGGCGTGATGGGGGTAGGGTGGATAAGAAATACGGTAATTTAGAGAAAGTGATCCCACATTTGCGTGGAGGGAATGAGCAATCATGAGGAAAAACATCTCGGTTCATGTGGCCGGGATTCAACCAAAAATAAAAATAAAAAACATAATTTTAAGTGTGTTCATTGCAGAAGTTTTGATGAAGGACTTTGAAAGTATAAAGTTGTGGAGTGGATTTATTATTATATAGTGTGTGTAGTTAAAATTATGAAATAGCTAGTGATGTGTAGATATTATGAACACCCCTGACACAAAAGTTATTGATAAGAAAGACATAGAATATAGAATTACCATGCTTCAATGTAAAACTTGTGTGTAAGCTTATCAAATTTGGTCAAAATCGATAGATATTTTCCATACAATTGGGCGGAAAACCTTTTCTTGCAGTAAATTTCTATATGTTTTAAAAAAATGAAAAACTTTTTATGTCAATTGATAAGATATTTCTATTACCATTATTATATATATATTATTATTTTGATTATGATATTTTCCATCAAAAGTGATTACATGATTGATGTATGCATCTTTAAAGCAAATTAAGTAACCATTGTGACTCACAGACAATGTCCTCACCCCTCAGACGCTGAGGAAACATTCTACGGTGTGTTTGTCGAGTTTTATATCCAGTATTACACATTGAGGGTGGACTGGGAAGGGGGAGGGTTGATAGGGCGGGGTATTACCACCAATTTCTCCTCCCCCCTACCCCCATCAAAATGTGTCTTCCTCCAGTTTGTTAAACTCCCCTCTGATAAATTCGAGTTTTAAGCTGAAAATGGTTTCCATCAAACTTCAAATATGTTCTATAACAATCTATTATTATTATTAATTTTAATGACCCGCCTCGGTGGTGTAGTTGGCTAACGCGCTTGTCGTGTTGAAGCTCGGCTGCTGAGGACGGGGAGATGGAGGTTCGAATCTCGGTCGGGTGAACTGGGGGTGGTTTTTCCTAAATGGTTTTCCACTCTCTCTCCACGCAAATGCGGGTTCACTTCCTCTAATTCAACCTTCCCAAGTCCTAATCCATTAGAGTAATTAGTACTTAAAGCGTATAACCTGAACGGATAGTAAATATTATTATTATATTTTTAATGGCATTCCATTTTCAAATATTTTCCATTGGTTTGGAGCCAATCCCCTAAAAACTCCTCAAAAATATATAATTTTACAAACTACCTTACCCGACACTAATAAAGTTTCGCCGACACTCTTGTCAGTCATCACAATAGTAGACTTTTTTTTCGTTGCGACTTACTACCCATTTTGAGTTATACACATGCATTATTTACCATAATTAACTAGGAATGAGGAAGGTTATATTTTAGATTGAATGTACCCACATTTGTGTAGATTGAGAGTGGGGAACCATTTAGTGAAAAATATCCTTACTACACTTTCCCATCACCAGCAATCCAGTCTAATAATGTGTGTTACCCACCATGTTCAACTGAAATGCCGAAGACGGGGAGATCACGGTTCGATCACGGTCGGGTGCAACCGAATGTATTGTTTTACATGCCCGCTTTGTAAAGTTGGTAGTATCAATAAACGAGACATTGCTTGTTTCAGAGTTACAGCTGCTCTGTCCACCCAAGTAAGCACGATGGCCTCAGGTTTCTGCGAGCAGATGAATTCGATTCCACCCGATCCTTCCAACCCCGATTCGGTCAATGCTCTAATCACCAACATATTTCTCGAGGTGACTATTCTTTTATCCGTTCTCCATTTCTGTTGTTTGTACTTTATATTAATCCTTCCTTCTATGTTCCTATTTATGTGTCCTTTAGCTNCCCCCCCTAGCACTCCTCCGCCTTTTTTTTTATGAAGTTGCATTGCACATTTCACACTTCTTCTTGCCGAGTTCATAAAGGGGTCGAGGGATTGGGCCGTAACGGTCAATTATCTTTGAGGTGCGACCATCACCCGTTTGTCCGATGGCAGAAGTGTGAACTGTGTTCTACTTTTCCCTGTAAAAGCCATATTCTAAGTGTTCCTTCTTTTTGTTATGGTCCCTATTTCCTCTACTATCTTCCATTTAACTCTTTTATCCAGGGGGAAAAAAAATAATCAAGTAACATTTTGAAGCCTTTGTTGATGTTCAAGATTAGAATGACAGGCTTTGTAGAGTTGGTAGTAAGGAATAGGGTAAGAGATTTGAGAAGAAGCGATTAGATACACATGATTTGAGAATACATATTATTTTTTTCAGGCGAGCAACAGCAGCTCGTACATCCAGGAAGCATTTCAACTGTTGGTACCAGTGCTTCAAGTGGGCGTGGTTGCTTTAAAATAATTCGCAGTTTAGTTTAGCTTCTACAACTCTCTATGAACTGTCCATTTCCATTCATAAATTCATGGATTTAATGAGGGCATATGATTAACTTTGCTTATGTCAAAATCTCACTAAAGGGTTGTAAATATGATTGTTATAATACATAGCCGAAACTTAAGTACACGCGGATTTGTATAAGCTAACAAGATTATTGGTATCCTGTCACCTGTGTTTGTTATCTTTTTAAGAAAGAGATAAATTTATCTTTCGATACCACTCCAAGATACATTAGGCTTATAAACATTGAAGATTGTTAAATTATCTTTTAAGTAGGAATAAAAAATATATTTGACTGACTTTACACTTTACATCCATTACTTTATCCAACCTGAGGCCTGGGATGGTTTTTTATTCAAGCCCTATATTTTCCACTACCGGCTTGCTAGACCTGTAATAGCTTTATATGCCTTATAATCTAACTTAAGACTAAGACAGACACAACATCAAGTCCCCGGCAGTTAGTTTTATCGCATTTCACCGTTGTTAAATATTTCTGCCATGTCACAAATTGAACCCAGGACCCTTAGCTCAGTTGACAACACATGCTACCGACTGAGGTAAAGTTTCAGATTTTTTTTTAGACTAAAGAGACCTAAAAATAAAAATAAGAGAATAAGAACTAAAGGAAAAGCTATTTTAATTAAAAGAGAGCCTGCTGGTCCAGTCAACAACACCAGCTGTAAATAAAAACAAATACAATTTCCAGGGCACATTGAACTTCTTCGAGATGAGATTGAAGGGGTTGTTTAATCTTAAAATGTCCCTAAAATTTAACGTTTCTATGTATTAATGTTTTTTATGGATTTTTTTTATCAAGTTTACACAGGCCTTTACCACATAATACAAAATATGTCACAGCTATATTATACAGGGTGTATCCGGGCTACACAACAAAACTTTGGGAAGTGATAGTGGATCAAAAAAACAAAATCAAAATGTAATTTGGAGATCTACTCGTTTTCACTTTCTTTTTTGCGCAAACAACAAAAAAACAAAATAAAAACAAAATAGATAGGTATTAAATAAAATATTTTATTGTATTCAAATTGACGGCCTCCAGCCCGGAGACTAGCATTGCACCTATCAATGACAGCATGAGTGACTGACAGACATAGCGCAACTGTTGTTTCTTTGAACGTTTGTGTATCTTTTGTCACATTGGTTGAAGTTCATTAACAGGCATTTCATATGTTTTTGATCCACTACCACTCCCAAAAGTTTACCTGTCAAACCCGGGAACTCCCTGTACATTCAAGCCATTTGGTAGCTCCTTTTCGCTTTTTTTATACAGGTTATCCATGAACATAACGGATATTAAAAGGTCAAACAGCCAATCTCGCTAACAGGTAATGAAACATGGTGACTAAACATCTGCAAAGTGGTTTTTTATTAATTTCAAATTTTTAAAAAAAAAATATTATTCATAAAGGAAAAAAAAATTGCGGCTGATTTTCTAGTCACAGTGGTAATAATTAATAAATATTGTTATTAAAAATATATTAACATATTTTAAGCACATTTTGGGACTTGCAACGGCCTAAAAACCCGTCGTTTTTTTTTTCTGGTATGGTTTGATTCAAGATATCTATTATTTAATCAAATAATGTAAAATTGGAGTAGATATCAATATTATGGAAGCTTCGCAGAACCTTAGTGATGACTAAACATATCTATTAGATATGTAAAAGGTTGAAAACCATTGGGAAAGAAAGTCAACCTTTAAAGATCGGTTAGAACTTGGTAGAAACAAGTACACTTCTCTCTTTACACTAAAAAGATGCAGAACATTTTGTTTGTAACTCTACCCACAATATAAATAAAAGTGGGTTTTGAACTTAGACTTACAACCCTTTAAAGTGATTAAGGTGCAAGCAATGTGTACCCTGTAAATGTTCATTGATAAGCTTGTAAATATTTTACCATAGAATATTGAAATATGGCTGTTTTAATCTTACACTACTCTTGTCATTTGATAAAATGTATTTCAAATTTCTGATTTATATAATAATTTATGTAATGGTATTTGTATTTAAAGTTATAGTAAAAGTTTTTGATAACACTTTTTCAAGGACAATATCAAAGCACTTTGAATGTTCATAATTTAATGAAATCTTATTGTGTAATATTGTTATCAAACATATTTGGCTGTTACATATCAATACACTGTAACTATAATTGGATGGACAAATAAATCTTTGCCAAAAAAGGTTTTCTAATTGTATTTTACTAAACAGTGTTCATTTTATGATTCACTCTTGTGTTAACACAAGATTATTCTATGTTATTGTGAAATTACAAAAATAAACCTGTATTTCAATCTAATATATTTCTGTATTTTGTTCACACCTTGTACACGTCATGATCATGAATATTTAGAGTTTGAGAGAATCTCTTAACATTAATTCAGATCTTAACATAATACATTTTATTTTTATTTGTATCCAAGAGATCATCATTCGCATACCGAAGTACTTATTATTATTATCTTACTACCCGTTTGGGTTATCCGCACTTACGCTAATATGTAATGGTAGGATGATTTTGATATGAAATGGAGGACCTACAGTTTAATGTGGAGGCCCGGGCGTTCCACACATTCACAAGTTGTGATTAATACGTCTTGTCAGAGGTGAAGGAAGGGTTTGACAATCAGATAAATCTGTGCCGGGACCGAGGATTGAACCCCGGACCCCAGCACCTAAGTCCGACATCTTGCCCCTAGACATATGTATTAAAATAAAGTATACACCAAATAATTAAAATATATAATTTTAAACAATAATTGGTTGACTCGGATAAAAACTTTGAAAAAAACTGTAGGATAAGTTAGAGCGACAATCTGTTAAAAATAGCTTCCAGCCAATCTAAACTTGGCTGCTCCAACTCATTCTACACGATCTTTCAACTATAGTGCCTAATCGACGATTAAAAATGTACACATAGGGACCCTAAATAAAACCAAACATTAACTGTTTCTTTTACACTACTCAAGAGTGTCTCATATAAGCATATTACTGTGTGGGGGACATGTCCCTTATTTTCCCCCAGCTGACAACACCCATGACATACACATCTACACCGAATATAATCTCTGAGAAACCTCAGGTCTTAGGGGCTGTCCTTGAATTAAGGGTGTTTTTAGGGGGATGGTGGGGGGTATGGGGGTTCAGTATTTTCGAACAATTTTTTTACAGGTAGTAGTCAGAATCCATCTTATGTAAAAAAAAAATTTCAATGTTTGTGGTGAGACCAAATTTTTTTGTCATAAAATAAATATATTAACTATAACATTTCACTTATATACCATTTATTTACTGCAATTAAAGAATTTCAAAATTTAATCACTGGCTTTTTTTTACCAATCCTTATGTCTAAAAATAATTAACCGATTAGAATAATCTAACTTACTCAATCGTGAAAACGCATGTAAGATGGGGGAGAGAGATTAAGGGGAGTGATGGTAAATCTTATGACCGCTTATGTGGGGGTAAAGGGTGGTTGAAAATCATGGTTAAAGTCTTAACATAATTTAAGGACGGCCCTTATGGAGGAATGCTTTATATTCTCTCTCGCTCTTTAACTTTTGCCAAATCTCCTCGCTTTTGGTTAAATGTCGGAAGTTGGTGTTTTGGAGTAAGAAGATGCTACCGGCAACATTGACGAACCAGCAGTGCAAAATTTGTCTTATAAGTGTGAGGCAAGACTGACCCCACGAAAACAAGAGAATGACAATGCACATGGCCGGATTTAACTGAGCTGTGGAGGCCCTGGGGCTGTGAAATATTGGAGGCCTCACAAGTATCGTTTTCCCCCAGAATTTCGACACTAGGCTATACTTTTTTTACTAAAAAAAACTAGCTGTTAAAAGCTCATTGTTATGAACTATTGTCATCACAATAAATTATATTTGTTTAGGACAAAAATGTAGGAGTATGTTTTGTTTGTTTTTATTGATAAAAAAACTCTATGACGCCAGCCCAAAATCAGGCCATACCGAATGAGTGGCCGCCATATGTTGGCGAAGATACTATGCAGATAAATAGTGTCATGTCAGCACAATTACTAATTCTCAAGCAGTCTCTAAGTTTTCTAGACCAGGTCTTTATTTTTCCATTCAAGCAGCTCTTCATTTGTCCTCAAAAGACTTGAGTTGACCTTGTTCCAGAATCCACACACTGCTTCACAGAAAATTTAGAAGCCAAGTATAGAAAATAACACAAACACAGAAAATTTGGAGGCGCCGAGGATAGAAAATAACACAAAACACTACTTTTTTATAGATAAGTTTGTGGGAGCCCCCAGATTCAAAGAGGCCCTAGGCGTTAGCCCCTATTGCCCCTATTAGTGTCCCCTTCCATCACCCCCGCTCCCAAATACCATTAAAGCCGGGAATGACAAATATGTTTTCCAACTCGACTAGACAAATGTAATTTTATCCCTTTTCTATGCATGTAGACAATTTTGAAATTTTTGTTATATTCAATAATTCAATGCTAATTGCTACCAATGTAAACTCGTACTTTTCCTAAAGGTCAATCTTTCAGTTCTCAGTTTCAACTATAGATGGAACTTGTTACCTGTCTTGTTTATGCTGCGATCTTTAGTAGAAAAATGTAAGCTCCAGTTAATTTATGATAATGGGCGAAAAAATTAGAAATTATGGCCCACATGTGTCGTTAATGTATCAATTTTTTGTATTCGCGTGATAATCCTAGTCTTCGCTTCAATTTTACAAATGTTGGCGTTAGAAAGGAACTTAATTTTACCCACAAGAAGAGTTAAGTGATGGTCCTTATTTTTCCGTATCGATATTAATTTTTGATGTTGAAGAAGAGGCCCAGCATAGAGACAAGGTCGCCTTGCAATTGATTATTTTTAGCAGATGATTTCTCTGGCTGTATCGAGTATCGTAAACAATGTACTATTCTCTGGGATGAAGGAAGATTTGGATGCTGTGATTTGTGAGTGTTTGTGTGTATTTATGTAAAGGGCAGGCTTTTTGTTTTCACGTTTTGTAGATCTACCTACCTGAATGGTGGGCTTGGTTCCCAGGGTGGGGGGGAGGGGCGAATATTAGACCGAAGGCCTCTCTCGTTCATAAAGAATACAATCGGGAAATTATAATAGGTGTGTCTGTTATGTTTACTAAAATTATTACTATGCAAACCTAGATAGTTAAATTTATTTAAAACTACAGGTTTTTCACCTTCATAACCTCACTCTTTTTTTTTTGGGGTCCATTTGATTTTAAAAGCAAACACATACCTCAAATACTCTAAAGTAGTAATGTCAAATTATGACATCACTATTTTGGCTCTCACACCTTAATGAAAAGGGTATATATAAGCCTCTTTTTTTTGTTTTGTTTAAATTTACTATGCGGCTGCCGCTCGATTGGTATAGTATGCTTGTGGATGACATTTAATACTAGGGGATAAGATATTTCATTTAGATTTTTGTTACAATATCGGTTGTAAGCAAGACTAAATACATAATTTATCACCCACAATTAAAACAAACTCTCTAACTATTTTGGCCTAATCTAATTAACCTTTCATCAAATTCATTTTATCAAGCTAAGGAAATTAAAGTGTTCTTGTTTGTCTACCTAGCTTAGGCTTAAGCAGTTTTAAACTTAGGCCTATCATAGTTTTTTTTTTAAAAAAGCCCATTAAGCTTGCCCCAAAACATTTTCTGAAATTCCACTTAAAACATTTAATATATAAAAACTAATCACTGTTAACTCATTTTTCATCCCACACATATAATGAATGATAGGCTGTTCATAAATTATGTTTTATTAATTTTGGTATTTTTTGAGCACCTTCCCTCTTGTCCCACATTATCACAATTTTGTTAACCCCCTTCTAATATTATGTCACAATATCATGCAAAGCCCGCCATTTGAATAGGGTTTTTAATTGTAGATCCTATATAGCCATTTTATCAAAACGTGTTCACTAATCTCGACGATGATAGTCGATGAGTTAACCATTGTTTGTATATTGGTGCGTACAGTTGGGTTTATTAACACAAAGAACACTGCCTTATATGCTTAGTTGTAATATACCGTCACACAATATCTGATTCTCCCTTCCCCTTTTATCACACTTGGTCATCANTTCTCCCTTCCCCTTTTATCACCCTTGGTCATCAGGCATAACCCCCCCCCCCTCCCTGATATGCGCACGTAGTTTATGGACAGCCCCCCCAACAAGATTTTATTGACAGGTTGATTCGAATTATATCAAAGGTTAAACACTCGTGTAATGTTAGTTATATGTTGAGCACTGAAACACTTGTTGGTTTCAGACACGACGTGTGTTGTCGCGTCCTGAAGCATGGACAACACGGTGGTGTCAGCGGGACGCCGGCGAGGCGCCACCAAACACTCGGCAGAAGACCAGGCTCTTGACCAAATAGCCAAGGAGGTGAGTGGGCCGATTTATATAATGACAGGACGTTTGATGCAGACCTTGAAAAGAATATCTTTGGTTAGTAAATGGAACAGGTTTGGCACGCACCTGAAAAATATAGATTTATTTTGTCCGGAAAAAACTCAGGAATTTGATAAAATTTTTAGAAAACTTAAATATTACTCTAGTAGGCATAGGGGTCTACATGTACTTAGGCATTTTTCACTTTCAGTCGAGTTTTCATCAATTTTGAATGGTAACAGAGTTCTTTTTTGAGTTTGAAAAAATTAATTTAGATCAAATAGACAACTGCATAAAACATTGTACAAATAGTTTTTTTATAAGTTACTTAATTCTTTTGCGAAAAAAATTAATTCAAACTTTTAGTAAATTAATTGAATAAGCCTAGTTAAGAGTAATTTTACTTCTTTTTAAATTAGCTATAAAAATCGATTCAAATTAATCAAACTCTCAATTTTAGAAAAAAAAAAGAAAAAAATCAGTGTAGGTTAAGTTACTGTATTCAAATTTTTAGAGTTCTGTAAAAACTGTCAAGTTCAATCAGCTACTAAATAACTCGACTAACTCGAAGTTTGCTTACCCGCACAGCCCTAGCAAATTGCGTAGTGTGAGACCCATGAAAAATTCTTTCAACACTTATGTCCCACCTACAATTAAGTCAGCCTGGCCATTGTTAGGACTTCGGCTACTGTCAAAGTTTATTTTTCGCCCAGCTTCTATTAGAAACCCTGGCTTCAAGGATGACTACACAAGCCAATATTATGTAAAATGAAATTTAATTTATTTTATACTTATCTTTAAAGTGTCTGGGAAAATGTAAACCACATCTGTAAAACCTGGAAAATTCACGGAATTTGTTGTTAATAAAATACTAACATCCTGTGTAAGCACAGTAACTGATTTTTAACATTTAAGCCTAACTAAAAGAAAAAAGGAGGTCTACACATCTAGTTGCCTGTTTGAGATACCTATAAGGTCTTTCATTTACAGTATAAACTAATAGGTAGATTAGTAGCGTAATCCATATTCAATCTTATAATTTTAATACTCTAGTATAGAATAGTATTGTTTAAAACTTAACTGGCAATGTTAGAGTCAACATGGGCTTACCTACCTCTCATACATCCCACTAATCCTATTTATTAATAATCATTCAAATTAGTCTTTTACATTACCTAACAATTGATTTTTAACTTAATATGACCCACTTCGGTGGCCACATGGATTAAGGCACTGGTGTCACGATAGACTAGGCTGCCGATGATCAGATGGTGGTTTAATCACGATCCGGTGTACTTAGGGTGGTTTTTCCTAAACGGTTTTCCACACAAATCAAAGTAATAATAATAATAATAATATTTAGCACCGCGTCTTACTACTTGTTCGGGTTATACACTTTAAGTACTAATTACGCTAATGAATTAGGAATTGGGAAGGTTGAATTAGAGGAAGTGAACCCGCATTTGCGTGGAGGGAGAGTGGAAAACCATTTAGGAAAAACCACCCCCAGTTCACCCGACCGAGATTCGAACCTCGATCTCCCCGTCCTCAGCGGTTGAGCTCCACACGACAAGCGCGTTAGCCAACTACGCCACCGAGGTGGGTCAAATCAGAGTAACCATCCTCTAAATTCAGCTTTCATCATCCCCGACTCATTAGCCTAATTAGTACATAAGCTTATAACCCAAAAGGTTAGTAAGATGCAGTGCTAATATATATATATATTTATTTATTTATTTAACTATCATGCTGTTGGTCCTACCTGTTTTAAGACCGCTCTCAAGTTCACTTTCCAACTTACATGACTTATAGTTTACGTTGTCTACACAAACACTCGTGTTCCAGATTTAGATTTTTTTTTTCAAACGCGAGTGCTCCAACAAATCTTAAGGTATTGCGATGTTAATCTTTTCACATCTGGCGGATGTTTGGTGATTCCTTCTTTTATCTTCATTTGTAGGCAATGTTTGCTTGTTGATAATGTGATTCTTAAAACAAAGCACGAGTGTGAGATAAGAAAATTAAAAGGAACTACGAACCTAATCGTTATCATCTTATTATTGTTTGCCCATACTCTGCGAATATTTGCAATAGCTTTGAAGATTGGAGTACAAACCTCTCATCGTCAAGTTAGGACTTATTGTGCAGAGTAAGTGGGAGCAACTTAAAAATATCATAACTCTTACCCCCAAAAATTTGGCAATTATAATTATCATTCAAATGTTGACCTTAGCGTATATACCGAACGGGTAGTAAGACGCAGTGCTAAATAAAAAATATGTTAACCTTAAAATAATTATATTTCATTACCATTGAAAATACAAGGCTTAAATAAAAATTTTTACTAACCAAATGCCAGTCAACCTGACGTTCTGTTATATGTTGGGATAAAATATCTTACACACAAAATTTACAAAAATGGCTCAAAAGTAAAAACAAATTATTACAATTTGGCAATTTGTGTAGCTTCATTTAAATACTAACCAGACTCCAGAACAAGATAATTTATATCTAGGATTTATATAAAAAAAAATCAATTTAAATCAATAAAGCTTTACAGTTCTGAAAACAATTAATTTTCAGCGCGACCTAATTGCACAAATTTAATTAGCGAAGATTTGTAACAGTGTATTATTTCACAAGTTATTTCCATAAAAAGAAAATTAATTTAAAATGGTAAAAAAATCTGCCTCAGCGGCCGCATAGTCTGAAGGTCCTACTTTCGCAGTAGACTAGACTCCCATTGACGGGGAGATCGAGGTTCGAATCATGACCAAGTATACTAAAGATGATTTTTCACAAATGGTTTTCCACTCTCCCTCCAAACAAGTGTGAGTACACTTTATCTAAATATAGCCTTCCTAATCCCTAGATCATTAGCATAATTAGTACATAAGCATATAACCCTAACGGGTAGTAAGGCATGGGGCTAAAAAAAAATAGTTTTGTTTTTGACCAAATTTGTTTTTAAAATAATGTTATTTAAGAGGGCCTATCTGAAAACAATAATTATATTAAAATGTTAAAAGTTTGGGTAAATGTTGACTAAAAAACACGAAGAAAACACCTTTTAATACAAGTTACGTTAATAATTTTTTTAAATTAGAATAATCAAGAGCTAAATTATTCTATTTCACTTTCCCTTTCCTCCCTTGATTCTTGTATATCAGTGAGTAACTACGCCAAAAATACCTCCAACACCCATAATAGTACCTGTTACAACGTCAGTGTGTATGTAAAAGCGATTAACTTCTTATCCATATGTTTGAATAATAATTTGTAAATATATTTTGTTTTTTAATTCATAGGACTTATTTCTTCAATGTAAAAATCCTTCGATAGATTTTGAATAAAATTGAAAGTGTAAAACATTTCCAAATGTTGAATTGAAGTGTTCATTACTGTCCTGAAGAAAGGGCGCCCCCGGCACACGCTGCTAACCCCCCTCGCCCCTCTCAGATTTCAAACAAACCCCTAGTCATGATGTCATTGCACTGTGAACAATCACTCCCCGAGTAGAACCTACGGCAGCGAACGCTGGACTTGACGACACCCACCCTTCGCTTACAACCACCGCTCACATCTGGTGTAGTCTCCTCACATGTGCTCAAGGAATGGAAAAAAGTAGAAGGGTAAAAAAACACATCGAACTACGAGGAGGGGGGAATAAAAATATCTATAAAGTGTAAGCACTTGTGTCTACAGTTGAAGAAAACGTCTGGATTGAGTTGGTCTAAAATGTCTTCCATTGAAACAAGTAAACAAACACAGAAACAATTATCATTTTACTTGGTATCATAGTAGTAGCAAAATTAATATTGTATTTTAAAACCCAAGCGTTTGGTTTAAAGTGCCACTGTTTAGTCAACTTGAGCTATTCACAAGCTTAAAACACAACCCTTCGTGTATACATAGCCCTAAAGTGTGTGGTTTGATTACCTCCATCAGCACATTTTGTTACACAACTATCTACTGAGAAAAATAGCAAGCTACACAATTAACTACTGAGAAAAATAGTATGCTACACAATTAACTACTGAAGAAAATAGCAGGCTACACAACTATCTACTGAGAAAAATAGCAGGCTACGCAATTAACCACTGAGGAAAATAGCAGGCTACGCAATTAACTACTGAGGAAAATAACAAGCTACACAATTAACTACTGAGAAAAATAGCAGGCTACACAATTAACTTCTAAGAAAATTGGATGCTACACAATTAACTAATGAGAAAAATTGCAGGCTACAGAAAATAGCAGGCTACACAATTAACCATTGAGAAAAATAGTATGCTGCACAATTAACTACTGAAGAAAATAGCAAGCTACACAATTAACTATTGAGGAAAATAGCAAGTTACACAATTAACTACTGATAAAATTGGATGCTACACAATTAACAATGAGAAGAATTGCACGCTACACAATTATTTATGATACTTAAAAAAAAGTTGTTCTTTCAACGTTTCTATCAATGTTTGATATTTAACAGGACACGCACGGGTTGATGCTATGGTTTCATTGACTCGTGGAGGAGATGTGTGCTACTAAAATGACATATTAAACACTATTGTAGACTTATAGTAAGTAGCATATCAGGGCATCCCTGAAGTACTGAATACTTACAATCAGACAAATATGCATTCATTCTTAAAACTATAAACACACAAGCAATGAGAAATGACGTGAAAACTAAACCAGCAGGGCTGTGGGATCGGTACACCAAGACTTAGAATCAGATTCCTCTATTTTTCTACTGTCTGACTCCAACTCCTTCATAAATGGCTAAAGTATATTAATTATTAATAACAAATCTATGGTAGTAAAACTCTCCAATACAGATTACTTTATGTGAAGCTCCTTTTTTTGTATCGTGATTGTAGATTTAGATAAATTTGTCCATTTATATTATAAATATTGGCTGTAAAGAATAAAATGTGTGAAAGAGAAATTATATATTTGTCATATATTGTTATAATATTATAAGATTTTATTTTGAAGTCTGAGTCGTAAACATTTTTACCGACTCCACAGCCTTGAAAGCTAGACCCAGACTTACTTTATTATATAGTTTAATATTTCTAAAGTTTGTAAGAATGGAGTTTTCACTTTCTGCAAGTATTTCAATCATCAATTATTCGGCTCTCCATTTGTTTAACTGTGTTTTTTCCTGTCGTTGATTTTTTTCAACTTTTGTATGTTTGTATATACACATACCGACAACTTCCGTCTGTCTGGAAGGAAAGGGTTTTCGTTGTCTTTTTTTTTCCTGTCCGATGTAAGAGTGAGAGGGGTGTGTCTATCTGAGGGTGCTAGCATAGCACACTGGCAAGGATACAGGGGGGAGGGAAAGAGGTGCTAAGTTTAGATGTCGTTGATCTGGTGAGGTACTACTGCTCCAGGAGTTCAGTCTGATTTTTTTTTTATGTGTATCTTTACGGAGGACGAGGCGTGGTTTGTTGTGTGCGTCGATGTTGGAAGGGGAAGGGATACCTGGTATGTGTCTTTCTCTCGGTGGGAGTGATGCTCGTTGTGTTTCTACAAATATTTGTGGAGGTGATGTGTCTTTAATTCAAGAAGAATTATATTACAAATCAGTTTGTTAAAAGTGTAATTAGTTGAGATATAATTGTTTATAAAATTATTTCATCAATTAGTGCATTTGATTGCATAGTCTTTTATTCAAAATATTTTTTTTTTTCTCTTGGTCGTATAAAATGAAAATTAGTATGTAGGCCTACTACTTATGAGTTGATTTTACTGAATCTAGTTTTGCTATTTGTAATTGTTTGTGCAAAATTGATGGTGCGTCAAAAGAATGTTTTGCTCTTCCTCTGCCCTTAAATGGAATCTACACCTTTATAGTATCTGCTAAAAGGTTCGGGGTGCGTCCTTTGCTGGCTAAGATCCATTACCTGGGGGGGGTGTTGTTGCTTTCTTGTGCTTTGCGATGAGTGTGTATGCGTTGAGTGGTGCACATTATGTGCATAACTACAACCACTGGCACAACCGACTGCGCCGAAGTTTATCAGACTCCAATAATGCGTGGACCAGCCACAGTTTCCCTGAGGACCACTTAAAAGAGAAATGTGGGAGGTCGGCCCTCGGCCATGTAAGTTGACTCTACCGAGCGTAGATTATTCTACTAATTGATATTTGAATGGTACACATTGTTTTAGTTGTTTTTTTTAAATGTTTACTCTTCAAACTATATAATATGTTGGATCTTAAAAGCAAGAATATTTTTTAAATCAATGATTAAAAAATATTCGATGTGAATAAAAAATGTCCCAAGTTTGAATCCTCTTTGGGTGTACCGAAAGTGTTTTTTCTGAACCTACTTCCTCACAAGTGTGGGTACATTTTATCTTAGTTATACCTTCCTTACTCCTAATACATTAATGGTATTAATATTTAAGCGTACAACTCAAACCGGTAGTGAGATGCGATGAAAAAAATATATAAAGTTGTAGCATATTTACTAACTTTTTTTGTTAATAGTTCTTTACGATCAATTATAAGTTGGAAGACACACAAAAAATATATATTTATTACAATGTCGGCCTTATACTCAGACCCATTTTGCTGCTTTGAATTTCATTTGGAAAAACATCAATCAAATCTTGAATCCAAATATTCACAAAGAAAATGTCAGATCAATTTTGATTTGTATTTCTCAGTAGTGTATTTAATCACCTACATTCGTTTTTTTGCATGTCTTGTGTAAAACACATGGATTACTATTCTTTATTGTTGCTCTTTGGGGCTAAAAACTCGCTCTTGATTCCTGTAGTGTATGTAGAAGTAGTGCAAGAGGCGGACACATTGCGTCTAGTCGACTCTGGTCCGTGTCACCGAGCTGTGACAAAGTCTCTCGGACCACCTTCGTGAAGTCTGATGGTGACAGGTCATGTGTTGTAGTACCAGGTTATTGTTGTTCACTTGTTATTCTGTCTGTCTTTCATGCACTTCATCAACATTCAACTCACAGCCTGCCAACTACACGCCACACAAGTTCGGCACAAACACCTCCGCATAGTATACAATACCTGCAAATTCTTTTTGCACTGGAGTTTTTGCTGACACAAAAATAACTTGTGTTTAATTTGCTTCCAAAGAAGTTGTTTCCAATTGTTCTTGTGTATGTTTGATGTATTCTGTTGAGTTTTTACGACAACAAAATCATTTTAAACTTAAAATGGTAGCTAGGTATTTACTTGGTTTAATTGTGTCGCTCTAAAGGGCAAATGAGTAATCCCGTCGCCATTGGGATGCAAGAAATCAAAAGGAAGAACTCTATTTTACTGGCCATTAGCGACAAACCAACAATATGCATTAACCAATATAAGTAACTCTTATATAACAAGGTTACGCTGCTTAGAACTATTTCTAACACCGCGTCTTACTACCCGTTTGAGCTACACGCTTATGTACTAATTACATTATTGGTTTTAGCGATGAGGAAGGTTATATTTAGAGGAAGTGTACCGGCGTTTGCATGTAAGGAGAGTGGAAAACAGTTTTGGAAAAACCACAACTTTAATACACCTGACCGAGATTTGAACCTCGATCTCCTCCCTGTAAACGGCAGTATAGTCTACCTCGAGAGTAGCGCCTTAGACCACGCGACCTCCAAAGTAGGTGAGACTTAATGCTTGGAGATAAATTTTAAGTGATAATTCGGATCTGTGTGAGCTCAAAATTAATTTGCGTGTGGTGTTATTTATCTGAAATATAATATTATTGTGGTATCTTATCTAACCGCCAATAGCGCCACTTGTGTATTAAGTGCCCGTCAATTTGGGCTTGGTTTTTTAAATATAGAATTCTAGAAACAAAAGTATCTCGCCGGCCAAAATATGATACACTTCAGGTCCGAGTGACGCCTTAGCCCATGGCGTATTGATAATTTAAATATAATGAGCCGCCGAATAAAACGATTTTTTAGTAGACACAATTTATTATATATAAAAAAATATAGACAACAAAACAAGTTATAAATATAAAATTAATAATTTAATGATTCTCCAATAAAACACAACATAATCACATTAACAATTTTTTTATGTCAGTAGTTGAGGTTCTTAAAACGACCTTTAAATGTTCATTGGTAATGCGGGAATGTAAGAAGTCTTTATAGGAAATATACAAAATGTTTGCTAGTCCAAAAAAATAACCAGCATTTTTTTATTAAAAAATTTGAATGTTTTGTGAATTTGACAGAATCAAGATAATGATATAATGTACATATTTCTTCATAAAGATGTAGTTCTCTTCAGGTTTATCATCTCAAGTAGAAGTCCGCTCGTTGATTTGTGTGGAATATAAATTGTTTTTCCTGCTGGCCACATTAAAATACGTGGTTTGCTGTAAGGCTGCCCGAGACCCTACGATCACTGAAGGGCTCACGACGATGACCCATGATCGCCACATTGGCTGATGTAGGGTAAGGGAGGAAGAGGGGGCAATATGTCACCCGCTCTACAACTCCCCCCAGCAGGTGACGTAAATATACGCTCTGTTCCCCGGGTCTGCCGGTCGTGGACCTGTGTGAGACACTGAGATGCGGGCGAGCTGGCGTCACACCGCGCCCGCCGATCAGTCGATCACGTCTTCCCCCCCTCACTTGTGGTACTGTTAGCTTGGTCCGCCCGCTCTTTGTAAGGGCGCGTCCACACACAATCTACTGAGGTGAACGCGAGAAAATGTCACTGTTCTTTGCAAAACATTTATTTTACCAAAATAAATAAAATTTTGCTCCAGTAGAAACAAAGAGTTTAATTTTCTCCACGTGGTGATATCAACATTAGTTGAATATCTGTCATGATCATGGCGGCATTAGATGGGAAACTTGTTTAATGAAGAGAAAAAGTTGTCATTAAATTCCAGGACACCCTCGACAGATATTCAACAACTGTTGATATCACCATGTCAAGAAAATTAAACTTTGAGTTTCTACTGGAGTAATATTTGATTTATTTTGATAAAAAAAAAAGAGTTTTGATACAATAAATGCAAAAACATCATTTTTCGAGCTATTTAACGTGCACTTTCTAAATCGATTACATATATCAGACTCTCTCTCGGTGGCGTAGTTGGCTAACGCGCTAGTCGTGTTGAGCCCGACTGCTGAGGACGGGGAGATCGAGGTTCGAATCTCGGTCCCAATTGCTACTCAATTAGCGTAATTAGTACTTAAAGCGTATAACCCGAACGGGTAGTAAGACGTGGTGCTAAATATTATTATTAATTATATCAGCACACTACTAAATAAACTTAATTAAATTTAGGACATACACCACACCCAATCCACGGCCGTTAATTCATCACCGTGAAAGGGGGGAACTAAATTTCACCTATGATACGTTTTTATGCAATGCCGTGGCGGGAGCCCCCCCACCCGCCGCCCCTTTATAGGCCATTAATGGGTGCCCATGTTTGAGTAGATATACCAGGGTGTCTAGCGACCTTGGAAGAGTCGGGGAGTTTGATAAAACTTCTTTAGTTTTGATATATTCACTAAAAGAATACGCAGCTTTCACTTACGATCGATGTATTGTCTTTCTTCCAGTTAATACTTACATTGAATCTCTCTTAACACATTTGTCCCTGTTGAACAAGTTGATCTTAGTTCTGAAGGCCAACAAAAGATTTTCATTTAGTCTTTCTACTGTACAGTAGCCCCATGGCTTCTTTGGTGCTGACTGACAGCTTTGAAACGTTACCAGACCAAATGATGTATCCTTACGTCGAACCATATGATCTGCAAAAACATGTGTTTAGCAGCTGTCACTTCTGACAATCAAAATTTAGGTATATAACTAACTGTTGACTGTCAGTAGTCAGCTGTGAGCTGTCAGTCAGCACCAAAGAAGCCACGGGGCTACTGTACATCTTTAGCTAGAGTTGAGCCTTGGCTATGCGCATGCACGAGAATTTGATTACGTTATAAGAAAAATAAACTTTAAAAAAATACTGTGTCTCAACAATTTTAAACTGTAATGTTTGGTTTAATTTTTTACACGTTTTAATCTCAACAACTTCCAAATGTCTTATCAGATATCACCCGCCTAGGTGGCGTAGTTAGCTGACGCGCTAGTTTCGTGTTGAGATAGATAGACTGCCGAGGATGGGGAAATCGTGGTTCGAGTCTCGGTTGGGTGAAATGGGGGTGGATTTTTCCTAAATAGTTTTCCCCTCTCCCTCCACGTAAATGCGGGTTCACTTCCTATAATTCACCCTTCCTAATTCCTAGTTCATTATCGTAATTAGTACTTAAGCGTATAACCCGAACGGGTAGTAAGACGGGGTGCTAAATTATAATAATAATAATCTCAGCAGATATCGCGGGCAGGACTTTTAACTCATGATTCTACCCAATCCCCACTAAAGCAAGCATTAAAGAACTATTAAACTAAACGAATCGAAATCAAAAAATTTTTTGTTTGTTTTTCAAACCTCAAAAATTACTCCACTCGACTAGCGTTCCTTTCAAACTTACAAAAAAAAAACTTCCTAATGTTTTTTTTTCTACTGGTTACTTACTATTCCTGGTTTGTAAATTAAGCTACGAGAGTGTAAAAGAGAAATTATACTCCCCTTATCTACCCCCCTCCCCCCACCACATATTGGCATTTTATTCTTGTGCCACCCGCCTCGGTGGCGTAGTTGGCTAACGCGCTTATCGTGCTGACCTCGACTGCTGAGGACGGGGAGATCGAGGTTCGAATCTCGTGTCGGGTGAACTGGGGGTGGTTTTTCCTAAATGGTTTTCCACTCTCCCTCCACGCAAATGCGGGCTCACTTCCTTTAATTCACCCTTCCTAATTCCTAGTTCATTATCGTAATTAGTGCTTAAAGCGTATAACCCGAACGGGTAGTAAGACGCGGTGCTAAATATTATTATTATTTATTCTTATGCCACGACGACCTTGAAGGGAAAATCTCAATTTTTTAACAGGGAGAAACTTTTTAAAAAAATACAAACTTTTTTGCGGTCAACACTGATAACATTTTACATTGTTATTTCATAGTTGTTGCTAATAATTATTAATAATTATCAAAAGTGACATTTGCAGATCTTATATAATATGGATACGCCAAAGGCCATAGCCAGCCAATAATTTCAGGGGGGGGGGGTATTTGGTGGGCACATCCCCCAATTGTTGGAAGCTAGAAAAAATTATAAATGATAAACAGTTCTAGAAGCTTTCTGAAGTGGTTTTTTATGGTAAAATAACCCCCAAAATGCTGAAGGCTATTACAATTTTTAAATATTTGACACCTTTTTAAGTAACCCGCCTCGGTGGCGTAGTTGACTAACGCGCTAGTCGTGTTGAGCTCAACCGCTGAGGACGGGGAGATCGAGGTTCGAATCTCGGTCGGGTGAACGGGGGGTGGTTTTTCCTAAATGGTTTTCCACTCCCCCTCCACGCAAATGCGGGTTTACTTCCTATAATTCAACCTTCCCAATTCCTAATCCATTCGCGTAATTAGTACTTAAAGCGTATAAACCGAACGGGTAGTAAGACTTGGTGCTAAATAGTAATAATAAAACACCTTTAGAAGCTCTATGAAGTGGTTCTTTTTATGGTAACACAGCCCCCTAGTTTTGTATGTGTATCTTAATTCTTATATGGTTTGAACCCCCAAACGCCCCCCCGGTTACCACCTTGGATACGCCAAATTTGGCTCGATGAAAATTAAACTGTAGCCTCCATGACCCGCACTCCACTTAGTTGACGGTTGCGCTAGCCCCTGGAAGCTAGGCTCTTCTTCGTGCAGAGGTGTGTTGTCGAGCTACCTGCCTCCAAGGCGCGATTAACTCCAACCTGGAGCTCTGTCCTGAGGTGCTCGCTCATCCATTGGTCGAGGATTAGGATCTAGGAGTGTTGGTAACCGACAGCCAGTGGAAGGTTTTTATTGCAAACATCGGTTGAAAGTAATACTGTGTACAGTATCCCCATGGCTTCTTTGATGCTGACTTCTGACAGTCGACATTTAGGTATATACCTAAATTTTGACTGTCAGAAGTGACAGCTGCTAAACACATATTTTTGCAGGTCATTAGGGGATACATAATTTGGTCTAGTAGCTTTTCAAAGCTGCCAGTCAGCACCAAAGAAGCCGCGGGGCTACTGAAATCAAAATAAAGTGTTAACACTTCTCTTAGGATTACTGTATAATTGGATCTTTCGTAACTAATTTTAAAGAACAGAAAATATTAATAAAACAATTATTATATTTTTTGTCTCGCAGTTATGGTAAAAAGAGATATTACATTGCATTTAATAATAAATTAAAAATATTTTTTTTAGCACCGCGTCTTACTACCCGTTTGGGCTATACGCTTTAAGTACTAATTACGCTAATGGTTTTAGGGATTAGGAAGGTTATATTTATAGGAAGTGTACCTACATTTGCGTGGAGAGAGAGAGGAATACTATTTAGAAAAACCACTCTGAGTACACCCGACCGAGATATGAACCTCGATTGCCCTTTGATACAGTTCGTGTTACAATAATGTAGAAACGCTTCAAGGAAAAAATAGCAATTAAAAGCAAATTGTTTTGGTTGTGATAGTTTTGACAGCAAATCAACACAAGGTCTTGTAGATCATATGTTTTGGCGAATGGATACATGAGAGTAGAGCGGGTAACTTTTACTTGTCGTCACCGCCACTCTCACGCTGGATAGACTATAGCCTACACTCCTGTCGGCTGTTGTCACGTGACCAGAGCGAACCAATTGGGCACCACCCTATTCGTTTTACCAACCAGAAAACATGAAAACAACAAATTAGGGAATTCACTGGCATCAAAATTACAACATAAAAAATTATTATTATTATTATTTACACGCACTTTTGGGCACGCGGATAGAGGCGTCAGTCTCGTATTGTCTGTTTTGTTGGTGATGGCTACTAGATAGGGGTTCGAATACCGGCCGAGTATACCAAGATTTTTTCCTTAATAGTTTTTCCACTCTCTTTCTACGCGAATACGGTTTATATTCGCTAACTTTCTCATCTATACCCAGCCCCATAGTGTGAATATGCGGTTACCTCTGACGGGGGGAGATCGCGGTTCGAATCTTGTTTGGATAAACCAAGGCCGGAGTTTCCCTAAATATTTTTCCGCACGTCACACAAATTTACTCTATATTCAACTAATTCTAAAAGTATAACCATCATGCGGATATCCCGGATGGGTAGTAAGACCCGGTGCACATACACACATTAAACAGACGTGGGAGTACGATAAATACTATCCAGTAAGATTTCTTGGAGACCTAACCCCACCCCTTCCCCCCTATTTTGAAAAGCCAAACACTGGTATAAACATTCAATTTTTATTGCGAGAGGAATATATTCTGTGTTGAGAGAATGAGGATCGTGTAAGTTGGCATTTTCTCGCGTCTATCTTTGGCGCATGCGCAATAGCAGTGAGATTCTCCGTTAAAGGAGATGTGATTTCGCAAAACCGCGGATGCTTGCATCCGACCTTCTGATGGTTCGCTTGGAAANGGGGGGGGGGGGGTTTACAGTCCCACACATCACATGTGTACATATCCTGGCTCTGGTCAGAATGTATAATTTTACCAAACTGTCGAGACCTTCACACGGGGAGAATAATAATTATATATATATATATATATATTTTTTTAAACACCGCGTCTTACTACCCGCTCTGTTTATACGCCTGTGTACTAAATTACGCTAGTGGTTTTAGGGATTATGAAGGTTATATTTAGAGGGAGCGGACCCGCATTTGCGTTGAGGGAGAGGGGAAAACCATTTAGGAAAAAATTCCCTCATTACACCCGACCGGGATTCGAACCTCGATTACCCCGTCATCGGAAATCTAGACTGCTGGTGCAAGAATAGCGCGTTAGACCACGCGGCCACCGAAGCGAGTAATAATATTAATAATTATTATTATTATTTGTTACGAAAGACTTGGTAATCTCTCGAAAACCCTTGTAATTTTACGAAAGTCCTAGTAATCTCGCGAAATCCAAGTGCTCTACCAAAAGTCCTAGTAATCTCGCGAAATCCAAGTGCTCTACCAAAAGTCCTAGTAATCTCTCGAAATCCAAGTGATCTACCGAAAGCCCTATTAATCTCTCGAAATCCAAGTGATCTACCGAAAGTCCTAGTAATCTCTCGAAATCCAAGTGATCTACCGAAAGTCCTAGTAATCCTCAGAGAGTCTTAGGTCCCGTGATATATATTAGCGAGAGTCTTTAAGTTATATATATATTCTTATTTTGGTAGGAAGAGACATCTTAAAAGCCTTATTTTCCTACCGAAATCTTATAACTATGATTCTGGTTGATAAAAAGGACTTTAAGCTATAAATATGTTCCTATAAAAATCAATGCATAGTTCCCAAGGCTGCCGTGAGTCTTGTTTGCGACTCAGGAAGCGGGGAGCGCTGCTATCACTCGTTATCTCTTTTCCACGGTTTCCGTCAGGATGCGGTCCAACAGCGATAATTATGAGGACTTTATGGTCCGATTCAATATGAAGATTCTTTTATTTTTAAGTAAAGAAAACGTTTATTGTTTTTTTACGTAAAATGACGTAAACTGCAACTGATACTTTTTTTCGATATCACTACCAAGAGGTGGGGGGTGTACAAATGGGGCAGCTAGCCCCCGCTTCCACCCAAGCCTCAAATTAATTTTCAAACATTTTCCAGCAAAAGACCACTCCAAATAGCTTCTTGAGTCATCCAATTTTCAAACATTTACTGATCGAGTACCATTCCAAATATCTTGTAGATGCATCTGATTTAGAGAAAATTTGCCATATTAGGTCTAGGCCCTATACCAAATGGTCACTAGGAATATTTAGTTGTTTCTTAAATCCTCATGCGAAGACCATTTTTAATAGCTTCTAGGGAAAACTGATTTTTTTTAAAAAATTCCTAGACAAATACTACTCTGGAAATCTTATAGAATCATCGGAATTTTTAAAATTTTCAAAGTAAAAATTCTTCCAAATAGCTTCTAGATGGATCAATTTTTCTTGCAACATTTTCCTGGAAAGGATCCCCCATCGGTTTAGAGGGGGAAAAACATTTTTTTTAAACATCCCCTCCCCGTCCTCCTAACACTCCTCTCCTCTCCACCCCCCTCCCCCCCACACAAATAGGGTTATGCTACCACTGATTCTCCTCTTCAAGTAAAACTTAAATATTGTTTCAGTTTGTGGGGAATATACTATGGTAATCCAACCATTGCACACGTTAAAAATGCCCCAAAAGCTACAAATTGGACAAAGTACTGGAATAATAGCTCTGATACTTTGCATCTAAACTTAGGTCACTTAACAATGCCGAAATCGTTGGCCTTATTTACTATAAAAATAATTGAAAAAACATCTCTAGGTATTTAATAGTCATAAATTTTATTTGCATCCAATGGTTATAGAGCTGTGCCCCCTAATCCCCCCTCCCCCAATCCTCCCCCCTCCTCAGAAATTTAATTCTGCACACAATCTAGATTGGTTGCTCCACCCCCAAAGAAAATATCTGGATCCGCCACTGATCACTACTATATAAAATAAAACTACGGTAATAATAAATTAAAATGATAGCATTGTTGACCCAATAATAATGTTTAAATGAGTATTTTCTAAAGCCTTCTACGATAATTCAACTTTTATGATTTATATTTCAAAACAATTCGATGTATTAAAAAAACATATTATTATTATTATTAATTCTTCAGATTATTAAAAACCACTTCCCCCTAACGTCTTTAAAATCAAAAAAGTTATATTTACTTTTGTTTGAAATACATGGAAATTGTTGTTCTATTTTTAAAATGTATAAGACAACTTGTGTCTTTTCTGCGCTTGCGTTTCAAATTAAACATTGTTGTAAACTAGAAACTGTGTTACCACTAAATTACGCACAAATTTACTGATAGTTATTTATTTTGCTAATAGTCTTCATGACAGTAAAGAGAATAGATGTAAATATAATAGCAAAGTGAAGGAATTTGATGTCATTGTTTACGTCTTACAGTACACAGCGGTTATATTTTAATACTAAGACAGCCAAGCCACACATACATTTTTTTTAATAAGTAGAGTAATAACGTTGATTGGACATTGGTGTGGATCTTAGAGGTTTATAATTGTTTAAATTTCCATAATGTGACCTGATTTTTAACAACTTCGTTTGTCTTCCATATAGCTTTGTGTATGTAACTCGCAGACTTGTTTACTAAATGACGTCACAAGCTCAGCCAATCAGATGTCGTTCTGCATCTGGCGCTACCTTCTGTTCTCTTTACATTGGCTTACACGGCAACAGTCGACTTGTACAGTAGCCCCATGGCTTCTTTGGTGCTGACTGACAGTTCACAGCTGACTTATGACAGTCAACATTTAGGTATATACCTACATTTTGACCGTCAGAAGTGACAGCTGCTAAACACATGTTTTTGCAGTTCATATGGTTTGGCGTAGGGATACATGATTTGGTCTGGTAACTTTTCAAAGCTGTCAGCACCAAAGAAGTCATGGGGCTACTGTAGCTTACTCGATTATTTATTTGCCTCCAGACGTACCTAAATACGTCTTCGGCTAACCCATCTTACTACTCGTTCGGGCTATATACGCTTATGAAGTACTAATTTAATTACGTATATGGTTTTAAGGATAAGGAAGATTATATTTATATAAGGTGTACCCGAATTCGCATGGAGGGAGAGTGGATAACCATTTTGGTATAAACCTCTGTACCCGACCGAGATTTGAACCTCCAGGACGAAAGTTTGACGTAACCGTGGCCCGACCCGGCCTTGACGGGTTGTACCTAGTGTAAACAATGCTCGTATTTTATAACTGGTAATAAACACTGGCCGTTAAAAAAAAAGTGTTGCGTCGTAAAGTGGCGACTGTATTGACCTTGGGCCGGCTTTGTGCCAAGGTCAGAGGGGAGGGCTTCAGAGCGCATTTACAGTATAATACATTTTAGTGCCATTGTTTTAGAAAATGTCCGACACTTTAGCTCAGTCGGTAGTGTGTCTGTCTTCTGAACTAAAGGTCCCGGGTTCGATTCTCGGTATGCTCGAAACAAAAATTCATTGGTGAAAATGTGGGCTTACCCCTTTTACAATGATGAATTATCGGTCGGGGGCTGGATGTTGTGTCTGTTCTAGATTTAAGTTATCATTATTATTATTATCACCGCGTCTTACTACCCGTTCGGGTTATACGCACTTACGCTAATGTGTAATGGTAGGGTGAT
>CABFOW010001295.1:143603-157732 GCA_902141385.1 Timema californicum | reverse complement strand
GACCTATAATTAATAAAGTTATATTGTAACACAATAATTATTTGTTTCCTTGCTTTTATCCTAAATACACAAATAAAAATATGTTATTAAAAAAATATATAACCCGTTACATAAACTTATTCACGTACAACACACAGCCGTGTCAATGACACAGCCACACCCCATTTTTTTAACCAGGTTTTGAGACTTTCAGGATGAAAATAAAAATCTTCAGGTTTTTACAAACCCTTTTTCAATTTCTACTTAGGAAATAGTTATCTACCCTTCTAGTGTACACAATTAAATTCAAAACAAAGCTGCGATTCACAGCATGTACAAGGAAGTACTTGGGAAGCCTTCCCGCTCAGAATTTTTCATCTTCTGTAGATTCCTTTTCCCATGCCAGTTTCCTATATTAAGACACATGGCCTTGCGACATTGTTGTAGGTTTGGCTCTACTTACATCTGTGAGCAAACCTTTTCATTTGTGAACTTAGTAAAACATAAGTACGGTTTGGTTCTCACTGATAAGCATATAAGAAATCTGATTCTTCAAGCGTCTTCTACGACAAATCCAAACATTAATGAACTCTTGAATGCCAAAGAGATCCAGAAATTTCACTAAAAGCTAAAATATTTATTCTCTAACATTGAAAATTGGTCTGATTTCTACTAGTGTTTAATTTTTTTATTAATACAGTAAATTAATTTAAAAAATAAGCATACAATCACATTGTTTAATAGTATTGCTATGGACTAATTTCTTACTGTATATTCTTGAAACATGCAATTATATATTTTCATTATAAATTATTTGAATAGGTTTTTCTCTATTCTCGTTATAGCTTTTTTTAAATATTTTATCTGAAATAAATAGAAATAACACAAAACTCCTAATCCAATCAGGGATAAAATATATATTACACTATCAATTTTTAAATAGTCATAGTAATTTCTTGTTGTATTTTTCGAAAGTTGATGGTGGTACTAAGGTAAGGTTAAGCTAGAGATTTTAATGTGTAGTGGCATGCCTAATATTCTTAACGTAAATAGTGGCACGCAAGAAAAAAGTTTGGCACCCACTGCTCTAAAAGAATGATTAATTATATACATTGAAATGTATTCTTCATTGATCTTCACGTCATATAAATGTTTATAAATTAAGTTTATAGCAGTCGTATTGTTGGACACGCGGACACGAGTACGAGTAAGTAGGGGTTTGAATCCCAGTTGGAAGTACTGTAAGTGATTTATCCTAAATGGTTTCCCACTATATTTTCCAAGGAATTGTAAGTACATTTTCTATCAATTATGCATTATACTTTCCACTACCCTATACCATTAGTAATTACAATTCAAATATCCTGGACGGGTAATAAGACATGGCGTAAACATTTGTTGGATATAAAGCTTTAATCTGGTAAAATGTTAGTTCATTATATATACACAGACATTGTTATAGTGTTTATTTTAATATCTTAGCTATATTCTTCATTTTGGAAGTTTGTTGATTCTATCAGTTAAATTAGATATTCTTGGATTAAGAACAATTGTGATTGTAATAGGTGGCAAATTTTGAAGGTATAATAAATAAAGGAAGACTAGATAACACTGTATTTGACTACATTATTTATTTTACAGTTGTCAAACTTGATAGGTTATGTAGTTGTGACATTTCCTAAGTTGGTGTATGAGTATATGAAAGTCATTGTAACGTTAATAACTGTCAGTACGTGTTGATTATAGGTCCAGTCACTTTTATGATTGTAGTTATACTAGGGTTAGTCAAAGTAATCTGGTTTTGTTTTAATTTTATTCGCATCGAATATTTCTTAGGCCCGACTATCCGTTTGGGGTGTCATCATTATAATTGCAGTAATGAGTTAAGAATGAGTGAGTCAGAATGTATAGGAAATGTATAGTCATTAACATAAGGGAGCGTGGGAAACCATTAAAGTTAACCAATATCTCAGTATAACCGATCAGGCTTGGACCCCCTGACCTCTCCACCACCAGAGAACCAGACTAGAGGTCTTCGGGTGTCCACCAATGCAAGTATTCGTCGTGTTCTTAATTATTTTTCTGAAAAATCTATTCATATTGGTTAAGATATTTGATGGGATTTTTGTGTGTTGAGTTCTTTTAGTGTCCGTTCTGCATCTTTGTTTTGAATTGCGCCTAAGAAGACTTTAGTGTAGTCAGACAACCCAATAAATCGAGTCGTAGTTGGCGTCTTTTTTGTGTGTGACGTCTTGTCTGGAGACATATGGCTAACAGACCAATGACTTTGTTTAGTCTAGTCTAACACAGGTTGTATACAAATTCAGTCTATAAGGAGCGAGTCACATTTCAATACTAACTAATTTAGAGCTATTTTAAACACAATAGAAAAATCTGTAATGGACAGTAATGTATGTAAACGTTTAAACTAGTTTTGTTAAACTTATAGCTATACATAAGTATATATACATTATTTTATATGTTTTTTATAAATTTAATTAATCTAGTTTAAACGGTGCGATACATCTAGTAACACTATAATATATAAAACTACTATCATAAGTTTTAAAACATACACTGTTCTCTATTTATGTCAAGAATGTTCCCATGGGGCATTAATTAGTAAGGGAGGCGGATTACAGGTCTAAGTTAGCATTTGACGATATTCAGAAAATTTGTTATTTGGGGTGTAGATTATTCTTATTACAGTGATACTATAATATTTCTGATACAAGGTTGGGTGTATGATTTTAGATGTACTATCAGAGATTAAGTTAAATTAAAAGTCACTTATGGACATATTGCAGTGCTTATAAAGTTCACATTTAATGCCTTAAACAAATATAAGGTGTTGTTTTTATATAAATAAAGACTTATTCCTAATTTCTTTCGGATCAACCTTCTCGATCTTAAGAGACTGCCGTCAGAAAAGGAAATACATTTTATGTCATATCAGATTGAAAACATATATCCCATAAACAATATGTGTTTAAGCACTACTTCAATTGAGAGCTACCGACATTGATGGAACCACTGTCTATACGTGAAGCTCATTTAGTCAGCTTCGTCGATGACGGCTAGCTAGAATGGAGCTTGAATTCTACCCGTGTGTATTGAGGTTGTGTTTTCTACCTAAAGGACTCCTGACTCTCTCCCCCCATATACATTAGGGTACATTCCTCTAAATTATACCATCCTCATCACTACCCTACTAGTATAGTTAAATTTGGCTAGCTTGAAAGTGTAGTAGCACGTGGTAAAAGGAAAATGTATATATCTTGATATTGTACTCTTTTAACTTATAATTACAAAAAAAATTAATAACTCTAATCATCCATTAAACAATGTTGACAATTATTTGGACATAAACATAAAACTGATGACAAAAATACCCAAACATTACTACGTCAACATGTATTCATAAATTAAATATTTAGTAAAAGATCACCTTCTTAATTTAGCAGTACATATTTCCTGAGTAAAAATAAAATGTTCTCGGCTGGATTCCTATTAGAATACTTAATTTAGATAAAAAAAATAGCTTAATTGCACTGCAAAATGACATATTTTTATTTGAATTAAAATAAATTCATTAAAAAACATTTAATAAAAATGCATAAATATAGGAACATATTATAATAGTAGAGTTTGAAATTGATGCATAGCTAATAGAAATTATATTTTCTATTGTAAATATAATTCTAAAAATAATAAAAGAACATCAAAATCTTAGTTTTTTTAAATTATTTACTTTAAGTTAATTCGTTATAAATGTTTCCATGCCATTTTAAAAATGGCCTGGTTGAATAGTGTTTAAATACGATGTGTTTTATGGAATTTATGTTCGCTTAAAACAAGGATGGAGAAATTTTTCCGACCAGTTTGCCTCTTAAGGACTAGCAGCTAAATTTTTAACTAGTCAAGTGTGCCACCTCTTATTTAAATTTTCAATTATTATTTAAAAATCAAAGCTTGTTGAATATTATGAAATATAATAAACAATTCATATAAAATTCTTTTAGTCATTTTAATAATGACTAAATTTTAATTAAGTAAATTTTTTTAAATTACCAAAGTAAGTGTCTTTGACAATATTAATGTCATTAACTTAAAGTAAAAACATTGAAAGTAACACCTTTAAGGGGGAGGGGGATAAAATAAATATATAATCCTATATAAATGTTAAAATAAAAATAATACATAATCTTTTCAATTACAGTTTGAAATGTGTTGTATTTTGCTAGCCAAGATATTTATGCTCGGTTCATAACTTTGTTTTCAACACCACAGAGGACGATTTCTAAAGTTGCGTTGACTGACTTCACAAAGTTATTGTGACATGTGATTGGATTGAAAAGGCTATCAAAATATTATTACTTTAAATAATAATACCACGTTGGGAAAAGTTTTATTTAATGTTTACTTTTCATGTCGGCGTGCCACCTCAATCTTGTTCGCGTGCCATAGATTTGTCATTTATGGTTTAGAAGGATAATTAAAGCTATACCCTGATTTTGGTAGAAAGAACAGTATCTTCTGTTAGTTTGTTAGCTATTAAATTTGTTAACACAATTTTAATAATATTAAAATATTATATTCATACATCGAGTCGTGTTATCCATAGGTGTTACATTTAATAGATATTACCAATATCTATAAATTAAGACAAATAATAATGTTAAAATTTTATCAATGTCGGTTGCATGCAAAAATATTTGCATTTTTTTAAAACTTTTCTTTCTACTAAAATCATGTTATAAACAGGTTATACTTACGAGGATAAAAACTTTGAGAGCATGACTTACGTCCAAAGTAGAAACAAACAAAATGGCCATGACACTTTCAGTTGGGCGTTAGCTTACTAGGAATAGATATATTATGCTTAAAAGGGAACTTAAACGGCCGCTTAAAAGACGGTGTTGATAGTTTTAAGTCAAAATATCGTAACCACATATCTACGGATCCATGCAATCAAGATCCGTGTAAGTCGGTGAATTAATGTAATTCGGTCTCATACGTAGAACTACCATGGTTGTCCCTGACTAGTTGGCCCCTTGGCTTAAATTAACAATTTCATGTGCACTTGCATTTCCACGGGGCTATTAAGGAACGTTAACGACGTTGCCTACTTGGGGATTTCAAAACTATTTTGCAAAGCTTGTTGCATCTTAACTTGCCACATTTTAACACTCGAAGAACTACCAAACTTAGACACTAATGTAAGAAATATAAAGAGAAGAAAGAAAATGAGTAGTTCACTATGCGAGCCTGAGAGTCCTCTGTAATACCCCCTAATAACACTTTCCCTCTTCCACTGACGAGTTTAAACACTGCACCTAGACATCATTTAAAATTATCCTTTCTTGTTAACGATCCTAGATTGACATGCTTCCATGGACTCTTTAAAGCTAAATCCCCGAAGGAAGTTTTTCGTGAATTAACCAAATAATTTAAGTTTTAGACTATTTTTCGACAAATGCGTTTACCAAACAAAAACTAGTTTAAGATAAAAAAAATTATTCTGTAATAATGTAAGACCTTTTTATTAGAATTATTTAAGAATGTATGTTTTGTTTCAATGTTATAGCTTTAAAACGCTCCGAATAAAACGAATATAATTATATTAACACTGGAAATCCTATCTTGACTTGCCGAGATACCACAGGTAGTTTATGACCTCCCTCACTACTCAATCACCTTTAAAAAGTACTTTCAGTCAATTCCCATCGTCTGTCTTCTAGATCTACTACTTTCTAATATAAATCCGCTGCGACACTATTTCCTCTCACACTAGCCTGACTCCTATAGGTCCAAAGGTTACTTATCTGCATCATTGTGACGATACATGACGTCAACGGCACATCTTTGACCAATAGATGCGACCTAATTTTAGTAAATATCTTGCAAAACCAGTTCCTCTTCCTGACTTGATACACAATTAGCTAATTTTGTGCCTTTGGAAATCCTATACTTAATCTTAGTCACTAATTTTGTATAGTCTTAATAAAATTAGAGTAATTAAAATATTTTTTTTTGCGCCACGTCTTACTACCTGTTCAGGTTATATGCATATGTTTTAATTACGCACACTAAAGAGTTTGGGATGGAGAGGACTGACTTTAGAGGAAGTGTAACCGCATTTGCGTGGAAATAAAATGGGAAAACATTTAGGAAAAACTACCCTAAGCACAACCAAACGGAATTCAAACCCAGCTCTCCCTGCCATTAGCAGTCAAGTTTGACATGAGGGTGACGCCTTAGACCAGCTACCGAAGCAAGTACCATGCATGTATTACTCCAATTTTCTTACCAATGGATATATATGACAGCTAGTATAGGTTACCAGGTCTACTTTTATATATTTATTTTTTAGCACAGCGTCTTACTAACCGTTGGGGCTATACGCTTATGTACTAATTGCGATACCGGTAATGGTTTTAGGGATTAGAAAGGTTATATTTAGAAAAGGTGTACCCCATTTGCGTGGGGGGAGAGTATAAAACCAATTTGAAAAAACCACCTTCAGTAAACCCGGCCAAGAGTCAATCCTCGATCTTTCTGTCACCAGCACTATAGTCTACTAATATAGTACAATGTTATAAATGTTAAAAATAATTTTTGTGTTTTCTAAAAGGGGCGTAAAGTATCCACTCGTAGGAAAATAAGGCTATAGCTAAGTGGCTCATGGCAACATTTAACACTAAAGCATGCTATAAAAAATACTATTTAACAGATTGAACCTGAAAGTGTACTTGTCTCACTAGATCATTCTTTAAATATTTCTTCTTATTTCGGACTTAATAATGCAAACTACTTTTTAGGCCTGTCTACGACACGTTTATTTTAATACTGACTCATGTCCCTACGCTAAAAATGGCGGCATTAACACAGTATAATAGATACAAAGTATTCATGTGTCCAATAATGAATTTACTATTTAAAGTTCTAAAGCCCAAAATAATGTCAATAGATAGCAAGTTAAATACAAAGTAGTTCTACGCCCAACATGGCGGTTATGAATGGTGAAATTACTTAGTAATACGCTTGATTCTAAACAAGGATAATAAACAGTAAGTTAAATACGGAGTATTTCTACTACCAACATGGAAGTAATAAAATTGAATCTACTTGATTATATGCTCATGTCAACATAGTGACCTAAAACTGTACTTCGAATATAAATTATTCCCCCATGCCAAAATGTCACCCTTTAAATATTGGTTTACGTATAAGTTATTACATACTAATCCCACATAGTGGTCTCAAAAATACAAGTTACCAAAATATACAGAGGTGACTTAAGAAATACCTATATAAAAATGTAATAAGTTAAATCTAAAACAAATAGTTTGGAAAAGTTTAAAAAATTATTTTAAACAGAAAGATAATTTTAAATAACGTCAGTGCTAGCCTACCCACAAGCAGCGCTTATCTTACCTATGCTAGTGGACAGTTGTACCAAAAGTGAACCTCAAGCAGTTGTCGCAGGCACACTAAAGCATGATCTAATGCTCCCAGAAGGGTTGCAAGACAACACATTGTACTATGTCCAATACTACAGGTCATATAATGATATTAGTCGTACTTGAAGATATGGGCTGTCTCATTAGGCGAAGGTTTCTGTAACAAATAAAAACACATTATTATCTGTAAGTAAAAATACCAGTTGCAAACCAAATAACGGTTTCTAGGGGTATGTGCTGAGACATTAATCTACGGGGGTCTGGGTGATAATGTCCTTATGGCCACTGTTATCACATCTCGCTTATCCAAGCAGGGCTTTAGAACGTATGTGGTACCCCCCAGGGTTAATAACGTAGTTAACCAAGCCTCTGGATAAGTGGATTGGTGGCACTGGGCAGATTGTAATAGAAGGACTACGTAAGCTTCTGGAAGTAGCCCTTGATGGTGGGCATCTTCAAATTACGGTACAAAGTTATGGTGCGATTGTACCAGGGGGCGTTCACAATAATCCTAAGACACCGGTTCTGGAAAGATTGCATCTTCCTCATATATGTGTCTACCAGGTGGCCCCACACGGAACTAGCATAATCAATAATCAGCCTGAGCAGCTGCTGGTACGGTGTCAATTCGCTCCATGTGAACAGGGTGCTTCACCAGTTCAGATGTGGGCCTGGAACCCACACCATCTGCTTCGCCTTGGTCGGTTTGTCTGCCATGTGTAGTCACCAAGCTAGTTTGGTGTCTAGCATAAGACTGAGGTACTTAGCACTGTCCACCCATCTAATCTGGTCTTCGAATAGCCGGAGAGGGTCTGGCCTCTAGTACATATTATTCCGTGTTAATAGTACCAATGTGCTCTTTTACACGTTGATACTTGTCTTCCAAGTGCTCAGTCACCCATCTCAATGCGTTAGGTGTGTCTAGAATCTCAACTCCGCCTTTGGCCCTATGCACGACACAGCTACAAGAGCTATGTTGTCCACATACAGTGTCAGCCTGGCATCTGGGGATTTTGGAATATCATCCACACACAGACTCAAGAGAACAAGGCCGATAATTGAACCCTGGAGCATTCCAACCCAGATGCGTTGGACTTGGGAAATAGTGTTCCTTGACTAGGTAGAAGTGGAGGTTTAGGGAAAGGTTTTTGAAAAGGAGTTCTTCGTGTCAGATAAGGTCAAAGGCTTTTTCCACTTCAAGGAAGACATAACCAGTCAATATGCTGTTTATTTAGTTCATCGTAACCTGCTTGATAAGGAAGACCAACTGATAAGACGTGGTTTGTCCATCCGAAGAGCAAAATTTCTCATCCACTAAAATGTAATACTTCAAAACATGTCGTGTCAGTATCGTCAGTAGTAGTCGTGTCAATACCATGAAAATATGTCGAGCAAGCTTATCAGTTGGTAATGAAAATTCAGGGCTAGGTCCTGGCCAGATTTGTGAAATCAGAGATTCTTGACGTGCTTCTTTGGCTCAAGGAAATGACTCAAAAGCAGGATGGCGTTGAACAGGTCCACGATGAAGTCCTTAGCCTCCAAAAGCTAGTTTCTGGGGACCACGTATATGAAATCATCAGGTCTGTGTGCCTAACATAGTATCAGCATGGCTAATGCCTGCAACATTTTTGTCACATCTCTAGCATCGGGTTTATCTAATATAGCAATTTTTTCTACAAGTCAAATAAAAAAGGGCAAGTCAACAACAACACTTAACCAATTTCACCGTCCAGGCTATGTACGAACTAATAACAACACGTCCGGCCACATTATCACCCCGTGAACAACTGCCAGCTCCAAGCCGAGAGTCAAACTTCGCCCACTAGAGACCACAGCCATGCTCAAAGCCAACTCAACGGCTATGAGAAGAGATGCCAGTTTAGAAGGAATCAGTGCCGCCCAGTCGTTTCGAGAATAAAATAGATGTTCTCGTTGTCACGCACGTCCCCCCCTTTGTGTTAAACTCTTTTATCCACCAACCTTTTGATCCCGTGTCACCCGTTCAACGAGTTTTGTGCATCATATAAAAGACTGTCCATGAAAATAGACTGCACTCTTGGACTTGACTTGGAAGTAGTAAGATGAAGCCGAGGCTTCAAAGACTTATTTAAATGGTAAGGAGAAATTCACTTTTGGCGTAATGATATATTTGTAATTATTCAAAATTCTCTTTCGGTAATTTATTTTTATAAATTAGTAGAGTCCAGTATTATTCTTTGTTTTCTAGGACATTGAATTAACTTCGAACTGCTTAACTTGTGAATTGTATTTCACATTTAATTTGGCAATGATTTACTTGGTAGAGTTCATTAATAATATTATATCGTATTATTCAAAATTAGTAATGTTACGTGTTAAGCTTTGTATTCATAAACATTGAATTAACTTTGAACTGCTTAACTTGTTAATGGTACTTCACATTTAATTTGGTAATGATTTACTTGGGAGAGTTCGTTAATAATATCATATAGTAATATTCAAATTTAGTAGTGTTATGCATTATGCTTGATATTCATAGACATTGAATTAACTTTGTTTTGTGTAACATTCCTATGGTATTTAAATGAAAACATTTAAATTTGTATGAAACATATTCTTTTCGGAAATATCGATGTTTATATTCGCTCATATTAGATATCAGGGTCAGCTATATAATTTAGGACTCAGGCTCTTTACGGCTAGTTAAGATTTGATTAAATGTATAGATTGTTTTTTGTCGCCTTGATTAAACTTTTGATTTTTAAGAGTAATATATAATTCTGTGGAAATTGTGAGCTATGATAGAGGAGAATTTAGAGATCTTCCTTGATATTTTAATTATTGAAGATAGTTATTTACCCGATCCATTTGAGCGGTCTTCATGTAAAGTCTCGCGATTCTTACGAATTGTAAACGAAGGTCAATGATGTTTATGGTATCTATGCGTAACAAGTTTAAATTTCTTCTAAATATACGCATGTTATTAAAATTTGACATACATTTGATAAACTTGCTATTTATGACTTGCAATCTTTTAATACCATATTTAAGCCATTTTATCCCTAGGTTTAGGAAATACCACTATCAATGCACCCTTTTTTAAGTTTAAACTTTAACCTGTTTATATAATATTTATAAATGTCTGAAGGGTGACCGTAGTTTTTTCCGCATCTAGGATTGAGTTGCGTGCACTGGGGACGTATTATGTACCCAGCATTGTCAAAACAATAACTCATACAGCTCACTCCTATTTGTTTATTTACCTTTTTTATAAACTTATACTATATTTTCTTTTCATGTACTAGGGCTCCTCTAATTTTAGAGCTAGGGTCACACTAAGTGTCTATTAAAGACCACACCAATGGATTCTTTCAAGTGCGGAATGTGTACCATATATGACGGGTCATTGGTCGGTACGAATTTAGCCTCCAAGTGCTCGGTAAGAACGTAAGATTTCTCCTGGTCTGAGTTGGCCACCACCTTACATCTCACGATAGGTGGGCTTAGTGTATGGACCCACATCAAGTTCCTCGTAATCTGGCCCAAGGACCGGTTTTGTAAGCATATGTTTTCAATTTGGTCCTCTCAGATACTCTCCGGTATTCTTGAACTGTCTCACTAACAGCATTGACGTTTTGGTTTCAATTGGCTTTGCCTGCCAGGTAATTCAATGTTTGCCAAGAATTACTCAGCTGATTTTTCTCCTGTAAGTGTCTAAGGAAACTATTAGGTGAAGAAAACTATTGCACTCTCTAAGGATGGTCACCCGGCAATTAAACTTCAAACGCTCCCTTGGTGGTGAAAGTTATTCACTTTGCACCCTTGTTAATTTCAGCTGTCGATCAAAAGTTTGGGTTGGATCTGAATTTCTCTAATTTGTGAATACATTTGTGAACAACCTGTACCAGCCAATGCGTCTCAGGCTGGGTTTTTCTTTGGGATCAATCAATGACATCACGCATCTGAGGCTCAAAATACGGAATTTTGATCTGAGTCTAGCTCTGCTAGGGACTTCAGAACCAATCGACATCGAATCCCTTCAGTGACAATGAAGTCTAGAAAGCCCGGGTGGCATAATGGATTGAAAAGTAAGTGTGTGGAGATGGGGTAAACATAGGCATCCCGATTTTTTATATAGGTAGTCATGGAGAAATCCGACATGAAATCCATAATCCTAGAGTCCCATGATGGGTGCTTTGCGTTGAAGTCACCACCAATTAAAACAGGTATGCTACAACGTAGCAATGTATCTAATTTGCTTCAATGGTTTGTTAGATCCGATGGTTTGGAGGGAAGTGTATTCAAATTGGATGAACCTAGTTGGTTTATGTCATCAGTTTGATAGCCAATGCTTTCATGTGGTGAAGGGGTGGAAGCGAGATAGCATGATGGTTGAGGCCCCTTTTGACCAAGCCAGATGTCCCACCCCAGGCCACACCCACCAACCGATAGATCCGATGATGGCTCAACTCTTCCAACGCAACCCTCATTGAGGGGCGTAAATGAGTTTTCTCAAACTTCAATATATTGACACGATGCTCGGCCAGGAAATTTTTCAGCTCAGCGTTTTTCCTCGTCACTCCATTAGCATTCAAGAGTGGGACCGTGCAAAACTTCCATACTGGTGGTCCTTTATTAGATGCCATGCCATTAAAGAGCAGGCAAAGAAAGAGGTGCCCTTTTATCAGGTGACAAGGGCTGCTTCTTCGAGAAGCCTTGACCTCCCCTAAGAGATTCGATTAACAGTCCCAAGTGTCCTGTCCTGGTATCTCTTCGGTCAGTTCAAAGCAAGTTTGGTGCTTAGAAATTTAATAATCAGGGGCAGGGCTGTAGTTAATGGGAGGAGTATGGATTGTAAGGAATGGTTTTAGGAGCGATAGAGTATAGGATGCTGATAAAAGGCATGGTGGAAAGGAAAGAAAAGAGGGGCGTGGGAGAACATAAGTGGTCTTGGTCAGATTCCTGATAGCCAAAGGAAGGTGGCCAGCCAGGGCTAACTCTGGGAGGGCAACTTCAAAGGGGGCCTTGACCTGGGGTGGAGGGGTTGATATGCCTGTCATTACATCAACGAAAGGGTTCTCCAGTTCTTCGGTAGGAGTCACTATTACCTTCCGTTCCACATAGTATAGTATCCATTCCGTCGACTATACCATCCCCATCTGTTCTCCAATCTTGAACCTTGCAAGCTTGGACCGTCTCTGCCACCCGTAAGGCATTATAAGTTGGAAGACCCCACTAAGCCAAGGAGTGAGATCCTGGAAAGTGAAAGCTCCTTAGAAGAGAATGTACCTTCTCCAGGCACCCGCTCCTTTCATAGTAACCACTACAGAACCCACGTCTAGGATTATTGAATCAATTTTTCCTCATATTTCTGAACCAGAAACGGTTCTGGCACTGTACTGTACATTCGACTTAATACTTCTCGATATTGACGTGATAATTGTACAGAGATGCAAGAGTATACGGTCTTGCAGTGTGCACCTCGGGCGTCAGTGTGACAACAAAGTTTGGCGATCGCTGCCACTAACTGGTCTTATTATCCAGTTTCCACTGGTAGAACATCTGATGACAGTTTTCACAAGGAATTTCATCTCAAGTAGCTCCTCCTGGACCACATCAAGCTTAGTGTTGGTCAGACGTACCTTAATCCCAACATTTACCAGAAGCTTCTTTCCCAGCTCGCAGGATCAATGCTGGACCCAGATGTTAGGAAAAACCTCTTAAGGGTGCAACCCCCCCTTAATATCTATAAGGTGAGAGAGGCAGTAAATTAGGTAAAGAGTTACCTGGTTGAACATAACAATTTTATTTAGTCAAAAACAATAACAATGTGATGAAAACATTCAATACTGCGTGAAGCGCGCTTTTCCGTCCAACGCGGAAATCGATTACATTAAAAAGGTAAACATAAACGTTACCTCCTCAAAACAAATTACGTTTCATTAAACCCATCAAAAGTTACGGTACGGGATCTCAGTGACATGGTCTTTGGTTTATGGTTCTTTGGTTACTTCGCTAAATTGATTAGTTCCTACCCTAAGGGGAATGGTATAACTGGTTACTTTAGCGTTATAGTTATCCACCCTAGTAAAAATATATATCTTTCTTACAGGCGCCCGTAGCAAACGTGACGTCATAGCAATGGCACAAGGCCACAAAGTAATAATAACCTATCAACTCTAGGAGTTTAACTTGGCGAACAAAGTCGAGTCCAGAAACAGCTATACTTGAAAATAACATAAGCCGGGTTTCGAACCCAGGACCAGATAATCTCTGGTTAAAAACTAATATTGGCAAAAATATGAATTACAAATAAATAGGGCTCAGACCCTGAATATAAGTGGTGGCGAAAGCGACGGTCTAACTTCCAGCCGCGATAAGCGCGTACCATAGTCAAACTTCAAATAAAAATAATTTAATAACAAAGTCCAAATAGTAATTTAGAAAGAATTCCCCCCATGACGCCGAAATAGTAATTTTGGTAGGATAGTAATATTCCCCGAAACCTAGTCGCTGTCCTCACCTCTTATCCTCAAGCCGGTGGGGTAGTAAGTGACCTGAGATCCCGGTGCCACTAGTATTTATATGAAATATAATTCTCAGAAAGGGGGGCGGATCGAAGGAAGGGAAGGTTGGAGAACATTACAAACTAGGGGGGAGGTGAAGTTCGAGGCGCATATCGAAGCACGTAGCAGCTTCGCGAAGCTC
>CABFOW010001295.1:113258-143084 GCA_902141385.1 Timema californicum | reverse complement strand
TCCCACCTTGGCCCAGTGCAGGTACACCCTTGCCCGGCCCACTCTTACTCCTGCACCCACCACCAGAACCACATCCTAAATGGTTACGGCTTCCCCCACCTCTAGGTAGCATCTTGGTTTGACTGGCCTTACGAATTTGGTTGGGCTTTACCAGCTTAAGCCCGTCAGATTCAGCATCGAAACTATGACTCAACTCTCCGTACTGCGAGAGATCTGAGTTTGAACACAATTCCTAAACGTCCACGGATTCTCACGAGTTCTCGACACAAGGGTAGCGTGTGATCCCCCCACCCTCCGTATCTAACGATAAGTTAGAAGGGCGTTTCTTTCTGCACAGCATTTTTTGGTGAGAGGTACAGCCAGTGACGCAGGTCTCTTGGATCTCTGCAATTACACGCACGTCGTTTCCTCTGTGAACCCCTAGTGGCAAGCCACCAGTTCTACACTCTGCTGTTTTTATTGGCGCAGAACTGATAAGCCTGCCTTTGCCAGGGCTTTGTTTGAAACCGTTTAGTATCCACCCATTGTGCTGGTGGGAGTTTTTGCCTTTCTGACCAAAATTTAAGGCTGATGACACTTAAAAATGTCTTCAGTATATTTTTTATACATCAGAAACCCCTTTAATAACTGTCGGGCTCTCGGAGATGGGCAAGTAGTCACACGCCTTGAGTAGGGCATGTTACTCCTAGCAGCTGCCATTTGCACATACCACTACAGGAGTTGGCAGGGGCCCACTGTCTTTACCCGCGGTGGAGTGTCCAGACCTGGGAAGGGCCGTATCCTCGTTTGGGCTTTCACTTGTGCGTACCTCCCTGGTAGTTGGGGAAGTCGTGTTGGTAGCCTGTAAAGGGACATGTTGTCTTGCTGATCCTCCGACGCTCTTCGACACCTTATTTCTGGTCAGAGATGGCCGCCACCCGACACCGACTGTCTTCGCCGTGGTCTCGACCGAACCCCGATGGTGACTCTTATTTGCAACCTCCTTCCTTAAAACCAATAAAGGAGAGTGCTCAAGACATAATAGAAAAAAATAGCATTATCAATTAGAGCTTGTTTTTTGAGTCGAAAAAAGACAATGGTCTAAGAGCAAACTAGTGCACCTAAGGGACACGCAACTCACAAAGTTCCGGAAAGAAACCCAACTGAGTTATAAACGTCCTTTCTAAATGTATAAATTTATATAATGTTTAAACTATGGATTTTCTTATAACTCCAGGTTAGACTTTAGTATATTCATTAGGAAAAGGGTAAGACCTAAATCAAAAAATTACAAAAGAAAAGTAAAATTGCGTATGCCTTTAATTTGAGTAACATTATTTGAAAACACATATTATAGATATTTAACCATACATAACAAAAAGGAAAGCTTAGCTTACAACATCACATTTTTCCTTGCGTTGTAAGGCAATTTTAAGCTTTCAGTTTCCAACAAATCTAAAATAAAGACCATACTTCATAATATAGAAAAATCACATTCATTCTCAACATCTTAAGAAAATAGCTTTTAATGCAATGAAATATATTTTCTACAATTTAGTTTTACATGAGACATCGGCAAAATTATTACATAACAATTACTTCTATTCCCCAAATAAGTTTTACATGGGACAGATTTAAATTATTACATAACAGTTACTTCCTAACAGCCTAAGTCAATATCATTTTATGCAAAAAAATAAATATCTACATTTTAATTTTACACGGAACATTGACAAATTATTAACCAACATAATAGTTACTTCTAACCACAAAAGGTAAGTTTTCTAACTGTACCAAGAATGTATTTATACATTTATTTATGTATTTATAAATTGTTACCATAAATAGACAGACTTTGTACAGAATGTCAATTAAAAGTATAGTAACCTTCGCCTCATATTATTAGGTTTTGACCAATATCTTTGCTTTATTTCCCTTCAATGGTACATGTATGAAAAATATATTTATAGTGAAAAGTTAAATCACATTATTTTTTATTTTAAATTTAAATAACTTTAAATACTGTACTACGACCTAATATGAATTTTTAAAGGTGAATATACATAAACAATTATTGAATGAAAAAGTAAATTTTGCTTACATAATTATAAATCTCTAGCACTGAAGCTACTATCATATTCAGGAAGAGAATTAATCAAGAGTGATGGATAAGGCCTCGAAGACATCCATGTATATGGCAAGTTCCAAAAAGGGGGTAGTAATGAAAATGGTACATTAAGGGAGGCAAGGGTAGAGGTGTGGGAGGGGAACCACATGATTCATATGCGCTATGATGAGCAATTGGTCTATGGTGTTCTGGACTTGTCGGTTTCTCGTATCAAGTCAAATTTTCCAGGCCTTGTTAGGTCTTCTAGAATGTACTAGCATTCGACTTGCCTACTAGTGGTCGAAACTCGAACCTTGGCTGCGCAGCACAGTTTACTGGTGTGAGTGCAACCGGCTTGTTGTGTCTGGCAGGTGTGGATCAAGTGTTCGGTTACCTAGGTCCAGTTGAAGGTGAAATGTCACAATTTGGGTAAGTTGATAAGCAATTCCCCTAATGTCATAACTATTCAATATTAGTTCTTGACATGTAGCTAGGTACAATGATGCATCTGCCTCTTCTTCTTTCCATTAGACTTGATCGCTTGAACTCTCAGAGGACTCGTTACGCTCCAATCAGCTAGTAACACGTTAGAGTATTAAGTACGGCTCCTTGTACCACCTCACAAAGGCCAAACAGAGAGATGTATACCTCTTGAACGTCATCACGTGATCTCATAACCGGGTAAAAGGGAAATCGATAGGACGGTAGATTTGGGTAAAAAGTAAAGGAACATGGTGCATGTGTAGAACTCGTAGAACACTCTATGCTCACCCATAATATTCTAGAAGTGTAGGGATCTTGAGATCAAACCTTGTACCAAGATCTAGAACCATGTCGATGCAAAGTTCCATTAAGTTATATAGTACGGCAAGCCACGCGAGTCCAGCCCGGCACTAGCTTCATTTTAATGGGAACTTTACAGTGGATAGGATGGGTAGCGACTCTTCAGGTTTTTTGATCAAGAACATTATACAATCATTTCTGTAGCCTATTCGTGTAAAATGCAACAATAAGAGTGGATAAAGGAAAAGTGAACTAAATTGAGTATATATATTCTGATTGAATTATAAAAATATATAAGAAAAGACCACGTTCAATAATTGGCCATGGCTGAATACGGGCTTAGGCTAATAAACATCAACCATTTCAAAGGTTTAATCTTGTAACTGATTTATAGCAATTGGGATTACCAGTTTAGATGGGAACGCTGCTGTTTGAAGACAAAAGGAATGCCACTACAGATTCCAAATCAACTGTTGGTAAGAAACATATACTTCCTTGAGATAAACCTGGTAATATTGCTGCACGAATTATAGTTTTTTATTATATTTTGTCACAGCTAGGCAGTTCTATTTTATAGGCCTTGTTTAATATTTAAGTACCCCAGGATAGTTATTATATTGTCATTTTTTTAATTTAGTTTTTAGTTTTTCTTGTGTGGCAGTGACTTTGAAGCTGTCTAACTGTCTAAAAACTCTACTGGAGAGTTTTTCCTTTCTCCCGCTCATTCTTAAAGTCGACCAAGCTGACACTAATGTAACAATGGACTTTTTTTTTGTTAAATACTAAATTCCTCCTCATTTATTATGTGCAACTTCGTTATTTCATGCACACAGAATGGCCATTAGAAATATTAATTTGGCTCAGCTTATTTCCAAATGTTTCTTGAACTACTGAGCCCTGTGTCAATATTTTCACTTGCTCTTCCAAGATATTTTATTTAAAGCCGATTTTTTTCAGTTTTCCATACATTGTTTTTTACCTGAGAAATTTAAACTTGTTACACAGTTGAGAGTTCTTGATACTTATCTTATGAACATGCGGGAACATTGGTAAACCTTTCCTGAAGTCATCCCTTAGCAGTAAAGCTTTTCTCCCAAACGTGAAATAACTATTCATTATAGCCTACTCTTCAACAAGCTATTGACTGTGTATCTACTGTCTGGTTAACTCATCCTATATTAACAATTTGGCATCTGATCATGGTTGAATCATTCAATGTCATCCTAATGCGAGATGTGCTCTGCGCTTAACGTCAAATACATGCTGTTGCAAACTTTTACTCCCTTGTTCATGTCAAACGTATCTTGGGTTATTTCCGGAAGTAGATATAGAGGCGTCCTCTATTTAAAGTATTCCCACTTTCTGCCTTGTTATGTGCATCTCAGAGAGCCAACTTTTCACAATAAAAACATCAAGGAATATAATAAACGTGTTTCCTGGTAAATTCCTCTGTGAATATAACAAAGTAAATTTCTCACAGATTATTAGGCCCGGTCGATGAGCCAAACAAATACACAAATGAAGCCAAAGATCTTCCTGTGAGGATATAGTATTTTTACTAAAACAGCTTATTTCTGTGAAGTTCTGATGGTACCTCCTAGATAATTTCAGTTTCAAGATGACTTTTAAATAGTATAGTCTATGATTTATCAAAATAGGCCAACATGTATATGTAAATGTAAGACTAAACTAAATAAGCATGTTGAACGTCACCTGTGTAATCTTTATTTGCCAAATACACAATTTGTTTGTAATTTATTCTTTTACTCATAAGAATACGAAAGAAACAATGTTATGAAAACAAGTCGCTGTATTATAATTTGCTATTTCTCTTTGGATTTGACACTGGAATTTCTATTCTAGTTTATCCTTGCTTTATAAATTTAAACAACATGTCAACGAATAAAAATATTAAATGAATTAGGTTTTTATTTTTTATAATCATCATTTCTTATAGGTTTTTAGGTTTGAAAGTTTTGCGCAGCTCTTAAATGGTTCCTCTAAAATGTCATCACATTTCGGCTTTCTATCTCACACTATTAGACTTTTATTAATAAAGATATTCTATTTGTTGATATCCGTATCTTTATTGCGAGCTTTTTTTTAACTAGTATTGAATACATTAATATTTTTTTTAGTATTGCAGATGCGATACACTTTCTACAGTTAAAATTATATTTGCGAAAACACAAGCGACTGTGGTCACTAGGAATAATGCATCAGTCTAATCTGGTTTGGTTTCCTAGAAGCGGAGAGGTTAATGCTGAGAGTAACTTGATATTTCCTGCAAATCATTGGAAGCATTCCGCAAGATCATTTGAGTTCAGATATTCAGCTAATGTTTCTGCAAATTATAAGATAAAAAGATTATAAAATTTGCATTAAATTGGTTTACATTTTCACTGTGAACAATTTTCATCATTTACGTCTAAGATAATGGCTTAGTAATAAAATTGGACGTGTTTTGAATAATATAATTTAAGCAGTGTGTGTTGTTTTACAGGTTCGATTGATCAGCCTAATTTCTCAATTTTTAAATCATGTGGCCAATTTCACTTCTCACTCGCCACCGCTATGGCTACATTAAAAAATATGTTGCCCACCTCTGGTATAAAGCGTCACCCTTGCAATAGATTATAATGCTGATAACAAGGAGATCTGTGTTAAAATCCCAGTTGAGTCGGCTAAAGGTGGTTTTTCCTATGTAGTTTAAAACTTTCTGGCCCACGAAAATGCGGGTACACTTCTTATAAATTCAAACTTCCTCGTGCCTAACACATTAGCGTAATTAGTACAGATGGGTATAACCTGAATAAGTAGTGAGACGAGGTGTTTGAAAAAAAAATTATAACTACTCGATAGGGCAGTAACATGCGGAGCACGAAGAATTTATTTTATAATATCGGGTAGATCTGTTAATACGAGCTATTTAAGCAGTGTTAAGCGGTTGAGATCTTTCACACTGCGTCTTAGTAGAATTTCCGGTTAAACATTAAATATGCAAATAAAATATGGATGAGGATGGTAGGATGAAATATACCTCGTATTTGCGTGGAGGTAGAGTGGGAAACCATACCAATTTAAGGTTACGTTGAATTTATCCAAATTTGTTCTTAGTTCACAATGCAACTTTGATCTATATACGGATTGTAATAAATAATCTAAGGACAAAATATCAAAAAGGAATATTTTAAGATATTTCGCCAGATATCCTTAAAATAGGATGAGAAACCACTTAAACCATTATTTTTTTTAAAAAAACGCGTACTTCTATAAAGCCAGAGTTAAGTTCTGCTGAAGTCAAAGGCACTCAAAGCTTAAAAATGTCTTAGTCAAAGATAAAATCTTGTTTTATTCGTCTTCGACCCCCACAAGAAAATTCGTATCATAAAAAAAATTGAAAGAAAAATAAAACTTTCAGATACTATGAACCTATTTTAAATATATCTCCAAATATGACATATTTTAGCATATATTCATTTCTATACAAGATATTGTAATGATATTTTAACACTTACTATTCATAAAATGGCATTTATAAAGTAAATATATAGCTACAGTCTGAGTTTCGTAGGAATCCCGTTATTTGAAAACTGGAAACTCATGTTGCTACATTAACGGAAATAAAAGTATTACAATTTTTTTTATTTAAATACTTAATGCATTTCATCATTAATATAAAGAAAAACAATACAGGTATTCATAAAGAAGCATTATTGGAAGCTTTTAATACTTTTTAAAATTAACTTTTTTAATTGATAGATCAAAAAAGACATATTTTTACATGGCAAATTTTAGTGACTTTAACTCAATGTTGGTGGTCGAAAATGGGCCTCCTATAAAATCTGGGTTCACACACCGATGACAACAAACATCAAACTATATAGTCTGCTTTGTTTATATCTAAAAAAAATTTTTTTTTACCTAAACGCACTTTATTTTATTTTTTTATACCGCTTCTTACTACCCGTTCGGGTTATAGGTTATGTACTAATTACGTTGATGGTTTTAGGAATAAGGGCGGTTATACTTATGAAAGTGTACCCACATTTGCGTGAAGGGATAGTGATAAACCAATTTGGAAAAACCACCCTCAGTACACCAAACCGAGATTTGAAGCTCGGTATCCCCGTCATCGGCAGTCTAGTCTACTCCAAGAGTAGTGCATTAGATCATGCGGACACCGAAACGGGTCTCACTTAATTGATAGCCTAAGCATTTTAAAGTAGTACTATGAGACAAAACCAAAATCGTTATTTTTGGATTCAACCTAAACTTTTTTTAGCTTGTTTTAAACTTTGTTTCGATTTCGGTTCGCATTTAAAAATTTGACCTTCGCACACATTTAGTTGAATGTATATAAATTGAGCTAAGTTTGTGTAAAATGGCTAATTTTTCAGTGTGCTTATACTAATAAATATAAAAAATACCACCTGGATGTGAAGATTTGTGAAAATTCTCTTGGTGTGAAGTGGGGAAACCATAAAATGGAGAAAAAATATCAAATTCACAAGGCTATAATTTTAATACCAACCAATCAGGTAATGTTGCGTGCACGTGTTGTTAGGTTAAGATGTATAACACTAGGTAAAGTTTATTTTAACCCACCACATCTTACTACCCGACTGGGCTATACGAATTTTAACCAGGCTAATGAAGTTGGAATGAAGAAGGTAGAATTTAGAGAAAATGTACCCATACTTGTGTATATTAATAGTGGGAAACCAATAAGGAAAAAATAATTTCAGTACACCTGATTGGGATTCGAAACTCTCAGTAAACAGAAAACCGGTCAAAATGAACATGGAGTTTGGTACGCGTGCACATCGAGGCCAGTCAGGCCAAGTTTGAGTTAAATTGTCTAAGCTAAAGTGATATGTTGCTAGGTTTGGATAAGAACTTAGTAAGGTAATGTAGACATTAAAAGTCAATTTGGGTACTCACTAATTATTTAATAAATATAATAATATAATAATTAATTTAATATTAATATTGTGAATTTTAATAAGGTTGAATAAGATAAAACCAAGCAAAACTTGCGCCAATCGTATTAAACTATCTTCACACTAAACATAGAAACTCACATTTGGCACAGATGCATCGTTCATAACTATGTCTCAAATTTATGTTGAAAATGACTTCTGTGAATGGGAATCGAACTAGATACATTATGGAACATTGGTGTGACTAATAGAAAGTAATTAGGTTCAAATTTCTTGTACAAGTATTATTTAAACATCATTTTTAAATTAATCAATTAATATTTTAGTACCAAATATAAGTGTTAATTCGGACAAGTGTAATTTATTTTTTACGAGGAACGTGTACTATCATTTTGTTCTAATATTTCTTGATATAATCCACTATTCCTTTCTTTAATTCTAATTGTTCTATAACATTGAAATGCTTGATGACTCATAGTGAAAACAACATATTCTATCATTTTTTAACAAAATACAAACTTTTTGTCTATATCGTGAACGTAGTAATATGACAACAAATATCAAATCGGTTAACACATGATGCTTAAAATCAATAACGCTAATAATTTAATTACCTTCCGGTATATAAACTGTAGTGATATTGGTTTAATTACCTCTCAATTATGTAAAAAGTCATGGATGAAGGTAATTTTTATTTAAAGTAATATATATAGAGTATCCTTTAAGAGTCATCCATGAAGAAACACGCGCTTCTCAGAAATAATATGAAAAGGATTAAACCTTAAAAATATATTTTCATACCATATTTCCTGTTAAAATAACAACTGCGCTATTTCCTGTTAAAAGGAACCATTCCGCAGTATTTGGCAAAAGACGCCACTTCCCTATACCAATAAGAAGCTAGCCTTCACAACACCTGTCGCCAGGACTCTTTATATTAGTTGATTTTTACACGGTTGACGAGGGGGGGGGGGCGGGTGAAAGGCAAGGGGTATGTCATATATAAACCGTTGTGCGTATTTTTAAGGCATCTCCCGCCCCCGCACAGGTCACACAAGCACACATCATAAGGGATCCAAACATCTACACCGGGATCTCCACCCACGCACAAGTCAGTCAGAGCCACACACTGGCAGTCACAGTCTAACACAGTATAAAATAACTTACATTAATATCACAAGTGTGCAGTGATATAAAACATTTAATTGGAATATGTATAAGTAATTAACAGGTGTTATTTAAATAACCCGTGTGTGAAAAAACAGCCCTCAACAGTTCTCTCTCTTTAAACTTATTAATTATATCGTTTTAATTAGTGCTCGAACACGGAACCATAGACAGCTGGTTAAACGGTATCTTTTCCGTACAGTGATGATAGGCTCTCGAACACGGAGCTATAAACAACCTAAACATCATCACAGCATTATTATATCAGGGAATTAATCCGTAGTGTTTCAATCGACGCCCAAAGCGAAGCGATTAATTCCATAGTGTTACAAAACCTTAAACATATGTATTTTATTCTTTAATCTCAGTGCTTGGACTTCATTTTAAGCAGTTTAAACTAATGATACAGCATGAACACGGTGAACTCTTATTATGTGCACCAACATTTGCCTCTTTACAAGATGGAAAACTACACTGTGAAAAATAAACGCTACGACACAATATTACATACTTTCTCATAACTATAATGATATATTATGGTTTGGAATAAGGTTTTTTTAAATGGTTGGCAGTAAATCATCCTTTGATAAATTATTTTTTAAACCAAGTATACAGTGTGATTTATGATATATAAAACACTCCCTAGGTAAAAGCTTACTTTACCTAGGATCCGCTTTGGTGGTCGCATGGTATAAGACGCTACACTCGCAATAGACTAGACTGCTGATGACGGGGATGTCGAAGATAGATTTCGGTCAAGTGCACTGAGGGTGATTTTAATAAATGGTTTTACACTCTCCCTCCACGTTAATGTGGGTAAATTTCTTATAAATCCAACCTTACTCATCCCTAACACATTTAATTAGTTAGTACGTAGGTGTATACAGCCCAATTGGGTAGTAAGATGCGATGATAAAAATAAACAAAAAACTTAACCTAGGGCAGTACGTATAATACTACACACCCATCCCTATCTCTTAGATATTTACTAATTACATAGCAGGACTTCAAAATAACTTTACACATTTTGAGCAATATAATTACAAACATATAAAAAAAAATTAAAATATTAGCCATCAGTAAGCTAAGCTTGATTTCAGTAGAATTAAACTCACGATATCACCTCCATTTATGACCCTATACTATTTCAATACCAAGTGTGATCGAAATCCATCAAAACCGTTTGGTTTGTAGCCTCATATGTAAACATATAGAAAGGCAGACAAATTTTTAAAATCCACTTTTTTGAGTTCCGGAGCAACGTCAAGATCCATCATAATATCGAGAACAAAGAAATGTCCTAGTTATGATACTTTTTCTCTGTGATGAAGTAAAAAACGTACGTACTGTACATAGTCAGGACTCAATATCGTATATCTCTAATCATCATCATGCACGTGAGTGAAATCAACTACGCCTAACGTACTTACTCACTCTATGGTATTTTACATCCATTACACTTTCCAACCTATGGTCTGGTTCACTTGTTTTTTTATCAAGGCCATTTATTTAACATTGCCTGCTTACTAGGCCTGACGTAGCTTCATATGCCATATACTCTAACTTAAGACTACGACAGGCACAATATCCAGTCCCTAGTCGTTAATTCACCACTGTGAAAGGGTAAACTCAGATTTCAGCAATGATAAAATTTTGGCCATACTGAGAATCAAACCCGGGACCATAAGCTCAGTAAGCAGACATGCTACCGGTTGAGCTAAGTTGTCGGATTACTCTATGGAATTATGAACTCAAAATTTCATTGCCGCACTTATAGAAGTAAGCCACCTATCCCTATCTTGATCTAGTTCTACCCAGTCTACCTCAATACACCCTATCTCTAGCAGGTACAGTCTGATGTTATCCTCCCATCGGTGTCTAGGTCTTCTCAATGGTCCCTTCCAATTGAGTTTGCCAGTCAATACCCTCAACAAGGTTCTAGATTCTTCCATTCGCGCTGCATGCCCTGCCCACCGTAATCTACGAGAATTGATTATCCTAACAATGTATTGTGATGAATACAGGGTATATAACTCATCATTATGTGACCTTATTCACTCCGAAGTAACCTCATCCATTTTTGGACCAAATATCTTCCAATTACCTTGTTTACAAACACCCTATTTGTTTTCGTCACGTAAGGTAAGAGATCACGTTTCACACATTTAGAGAACAACCTCTAAAATTGATTGTTTTGTTTAATCTAAGTTCTACATTCCTTGACAGCAGGCGAGATTACAACAACTTAATGAGTGAGTAGTAATCATGTATTTTCCGACTGTATTCTTTTCCTAATTTCCAATCTTATATCGTTATTGCTAGTTAAAATTGTTCCTAAATATTTAAACTCATTAACCCTGTCAAATAATATATTGTTCGCAGTATCGTCCTTAATCTGTGTATTCTCTCTGATCAAATGTTTAGTCTTAAATATTAAAAAGTAATGGGGGATCTGCATCATCCTGTTTCAACACATTACCCATTACAAATATTTTTTATTGTTTCAATTGAACAATTTTTGGGGGGATAGTATTAAATTTAATCAAGTCCTTGTATTATTATACTTTTAAAAAATATATATATATTATGTTTATAGGAATTGTTAGTCAATTATCTGCCAGTGAGTCTCAATGAATTTAGAAGTAAATAAAAGAAAAATTGATTTTGATTTGAAAAAGCAACAGCAGAGATACCATTTTTGGATCTCGCAAACATAGTACATTCTAAATATTAAGACTGGGGTGTGGAGGGAGGGGAAGTCTGGTATAAAAAAAATCATATATTTATTAATGTTAGTGCAAATATCACTTAAATTATATTAATACAGTTGGCTAGAGTTAGGGCAAATCTGGGTAACCTGGAAAAGTCAGGCAATTTAAAACTTACAAGAAAATGACAGGGAATTACATATTTAATCATCGAAATTGGTATACCCTACATATTTGGCTAGGTTAGAGAAATGTCTTAGTTATTGTATCCCATTCAAACACTATTATTGGTAGATAGCTTTAACATATTAAATTGTAAATATTGGTGGCTTAAATCGACTACTATAACATTCACCAAATAACGATCAGTACCTATTTTATTAATTTGGATTATACTAATCAATCACAATAATATATTGACTTGTTCCTGACGTCAAAAAACCAATTTTTGTTTTCCATATAATAATAATGACAAGTTTCAAAAATATTACACTTGTCTTCGATAAGTGACAAGTGAGAGTACGCTGTTTTACCACCTCAAAAAGAGCGTATGTACTCTTTAAGTTGGGGGCGTAGGGGACGGTATAAAATGTCAGGTTTTGCAATTTTGATCGCAAAACTTTTTTTGGCCAAAATAAATAAAATATTGCTCCATTAGCAAAGTTTAGATTAATTTTCTTCGCATGATGATATCAACCATTGTCAAATATTTGTCATAATCATAGCGGCATTAGATGAGATTTTTTTAAAATAAACATAAAAAGTTGTAATTTAACTCCAGGACATCCTTGAGTGTCAGATATTCAACAACTGTTGATATCACCATGTGAAGAAAATTAAACTAAACGTTGCTACTGGAGCAATATTTGATTTATTTTGGACAAAGAAATATTTTGCTATAAAAACTGCAAAATCACCGGCCTTTCATCGCGTTCCCTTTCACCTCACCTTAAACGAGAACGGTCGGCCCCAGCTACTCCAAAAATCACTAGGTTTCACCTAACATCACCCATTTATTACTTTCAACAATCCCCCTTCCTTTCGTCCTTCCCGTCTGGCCTTGTATCCTTGTGTGTTTGTATTGTCTGGCAAGGGGCGGACTGTCCCCTTACCTCACTAGTCCCCTCTACACCTAGCGGTACCCTTCAGAACTGTCTAGGCCGTATCCTCTCGAGCTCCATTCCGTTTGAGCCAATCAACATTCTAAGAGGTGGGACGAGGGGAGAAAGAGACAAACACGACTAGACTATAAAATGATATACCTATGTGCCCCTAGGTTTTACTCGCTCATACAGAAAAAACAGCTATTGTAATCTTGAACGCTTTTTATTTCGCCTCTAGATTATGATGGGCCCCAATTTTTTTGTAAAGGGGCAGGGGTGTTACAGTTATGTCCATCTCCCTCCCCTGTTTGCCCCTATGTCTGGCTGTCTATCTGTTTGTTAGTCTAGACCTGGGCTACAGTAAAAACGATCAAATGGATTTCTTTTAAACTCGATATTTAGAGGTTATATAGTTAACCTCGGTAGTCTTGGTGTAAAGTACTTGCCTCAGGACCCAATGTCCGTGGGTTCAAACCCAGCCAGAGTTGACGTAATTTTCTTGAACGATAAAAATCCATAGCACAACTTCCTTTTGAGGGGAAGCAAAGCCCTTGGTCCCATGTTAATTGTGGCATGTAAAATATCCCTGATAGGTAATGAAACTACCTTTCCGGCAAAATTGGTAGGTCCTCTCGCGCTTACTCACAGAAATTCTTGTGTGTTGATATAATCAGTTGGTTTAGAAAGTGCACGTTAAATACCTATAATAAATAAAATAAATAAATATAGGTTATATAGTCATACCTTAAATATATGGTGGTTTTAATTTTAACTTTGAAATTAAGATTATTTTACTGATAACTGAGCTAAGAGAATTAAAAAAAAATTTGGAAATGACTCGCAGTTTTTTTTAAAATGAATATTTGGGACGTTTTAAATGATAAATATCACAGAATAATTCTTGTACAGACAACATTTATTTTAAGAATAGATAATTTATTGATGTGAAAATTTACAATTTTTCCTAATCGCTTTAAAGATTTTGTTCAAAACGTATAGCTGGATAATTTTTTACTTGATAAATAAAACTGTAATTTTTGAGAAAATTTCATTCATTGGTGATTTACTTCCAAACTGTTTCCGATAATTTAGTAGCAATTTCTAATAGACTAATTACTTACTCTATAGAAAGGTCATTGTTACACCTACTAAAGTAAGCCACCTATTCCTATATTGAGCTAATTCTATCCAGTCCACTTCATTATACACAGTCCCTATCTCAAGATAATTCTATCCAGTCCACCTCATTACTTCCCATCCATATCTTGAGTTAGTTATATCGAGTCCATCTCATCACACTCCATCTCTATCTTGAGTAAAATCTATACAATTCACCTCATTACACCCCATCCCTATCTTGAGGTAAATCAATCCAATCTACCTCATTACACTCCATCCCTATCCCAAGATAACTCCATCCAGTCCACCTAATTACACCCCAAACCTAGCTTGAGCTAGCTCACTCCAGTCCACCTCATTGCACCATATCTCTTTTAGGTCCATTCTAATGTGATCCGTCTGCCTCTAGGCCTTCCCAACGGTCTCTTCCCATGGATTTGCATTTCAACACCTTGAACATGGTTCTAGATTCTTCCATTCCCACTGCATGTCCTGACCACCGTCATCTACGAGACTTGACTATCTTAACAATGTATTTGGATGAGTACAGGGTAGGTAACTCATTATTTTGAAACTTCCTCGGTTCCCCGGTATCATTTTTTTAGCAAATATCTTTTTAAGGGCCCTGTTTAAGAACACAAGAGATTGCTTATAATTGTGTCTTCCAATTCTTTTCTCTACTGCGTTTTACTTCCAGTACGGGATATAATTATTTTAACTACGTTATAGGCTAAAGATATTAAAGGTAGAATTTAGAATAGATTAACTCCATTGGCGTGGAGGGAAAGTCGTAAATCCCTTAGGGAAAATCAACTTCAATATACGTAAACAGGAATCGAACTTAGACCTCCACCACCGCCATCGGTAACCATATTTTATAACCTTGGCATTTAATCCACGTGCTCACGGATTTAGTGGCGCTCTATTAAAGCCAAAAATTTACTTTATGAATAAAATAATACTGCTTTGATAAATAGTTCGCATCCTTGGTCCAAAGTAGTAACATTATTTAAAATAAAAATGTGTATCCATCTGGGTACATGTTACCGTACTGTAAATGTGCCGAATTGGTTATTTTGTAAAATAACAAGTAAATGTATAGAATCACCGAAAGCGATCGTTTATTTAACAAATAATAGGATTTATCAAAATTTACCGGTGATTTTGTAAATTTCCCAATGCAGTTTGGTGAAAATATGAAACATGAACTGTATCATCTACATTTACCGGTTATTTTATAAAATATCTGATGTATGTGGATAAAAATATAGAACATAAATCTAACCTAACCTAACCTAAGTTAAATTAAACTTGTCTAAGCTAACCTAACTTGCCTAAACTAACCTAACCAAACCTAATCTTGACGTGACTTATTAACATTCACTGGTGGTTGATGGTAGTTTTTTAAACTCAACGGTGATTTTATAAAATGTTCGGCGAGTATGTGAAATAATAAATGTTTTTCTTACATTCCCCAAGTGAATCAGTGGCTTTGTAGAATCACCGGTGACTGTACAAACTCATCACATTTAGCATATTCACAGTAGCATACACACATATACTTATTTTATTTTGTATCTTATTACTCATCTGAGCTATCCACATATTTACACTGATGGGGTGGCTGGCATGAGAAGGGTAGAATTTTAGAATAAATGCATTAGGAGTCGTTTAACCTTTAGTTTGGGTAATTTATTTAGATTAAACATTTAATGCGATCTTCATTAAAATTTTAAGTTGTCATTCTATATTAATTATTAGAACTGTTATATATTTTTCGTGGAGTAAGCGACACTATAGTGAAAATAAGGGTTTGGTGAGCGTGCGTGTCGTGTCGGATGGTTCATTCGGCCGACTCAGAAGAGGCGTGGAAAAACAGCTGAGACGTTTCCAAGTCAGTGAGTCGCAGGAAGTTCGCCGAGACAGGTCACGCTTTAATCGAACAGAGCGTTCATACAAGCGCAGCCCAAACAAATATCCGCGTAAAGCTTGCCATAAGCTCTCCTAAATTATACTATAAATTGACAAATAATGGCCATATAGTTCGGCTTTGAAGAATAATAACTAAACAGGCAACAATTCCCTTTAACACTATTATTGAAAGTGATATTTTTTAATCTGTAAAATATTTTTAGCAACTGACTCAAAATATTAATTGTATTCACATCAACAGTGAAAATGAGTTTTAAATTTATATTTGAACCTTTCAAAAAAATGAATTATAAATTATTCAATCATATTCGACTACGTCCCATTTTACACTTAGGTTTGATTTTATTCATTTCAATCGTCATTGACCCCGTCTCTTCCCGACCACAAAAATACAACAACACCCGTCATCAGCAACAGTATCATCTCGACAATAAAGAAGTGGATAGTAAACTAAAAGTGGTTGAGAACCAGACAATTTCAAGTTATGTTCCGATGACAGAAGAAAATGATTTCAAGAGTGAAGAAGGCGAAGACGTAATTATGGAGCAGTTGATTAAAAATATGACGGAAGAAACTGAAAACGGACTAGAACAAGAACTAGGCTTAGATACTGTGAGGAAACTCGATGACAAAGAACAGAAAGAAGTTCACATGGAAATGTCGGTTGAAGAAATGTTGACGAATACTAACGGAGATAGAGGACCTCTGTTCGACATCCTGAGAGATTACGGTGGCTCTGAAGGCTTCCGGACAGTCCTGGTGAGGGCTCAAGGACTCGACAACTCCACTCAAGACGATGTTCTCGTCGAGGAACTCAACATGACTCTTAGTACCCTCAACGCCACCCTCAACAGTGGGAATGTGTCAAATATATCTGTGAATGACCCGGAGTACCGTGAGATGCAGAAGAACAGCAGAGAAAGGTATGTCCGTGTACTTTAATTTATATTTAATCTGTTAGGTAGATGAAAATTGTATTTAAGTGGGAACTAGAAGGATTTTAAACAAATCAAGTTAAGGATACGCCTACCACGTTTGAATTGTTTTAAGAACTCTATTTTTTGTGGGAAAATCACTGTGTTTAATGAAATTAACTGTACAGATTAAAAAAACATTGTTAAGAACCTTCCACAATTTTCCATTGTTATATAACAAGTTTTCACGCACGTATTGAAGTTTTAGAACATGACAATATGGTGAAATATTTCCATCAATATTTGTTCTAGAATTATGAATCATAAGTTTCAGAGAGCATACCAATTTTCCAACAACACAATACAAAAAATGGTAAAAATTACAAATAAATCAAAAGTGGAAGGTGTAGCCTTAATGGGTAGATTCCTCATTAGTTACAGAAAACAACACAACTACTTGAATGAATTAAAAAATAACTATTTATTAATTGAAAGTATTTTGTATGGATTGAGTAAAATAGGAATATTACTTTTATAATATCATAATCAAATAAAAACCCTTTCCCATTTCCAGTTTTGTAGCATAAAACAATTTATCAATAGTTTAATTATATTAAATGTGTGTAGCTGCTTAGACTGTATAATTTGTAACTAAAATAAGAAATCAACAGTAATATTAACCCTTAAAAAACTGATTAAATAGGTTATTGCTTTTGTTTATTTAAAATATCAAAAATATATTATTCTCTTTTTAAAAAAAAGAAAATATTATTTTAATATGTAAAAGTGTTAAAAAAAAATGTATTAACTATAGTAGGTTTCGTCTTGCCAAACAAAATTAAACTTAAATTAGTTGTTGTTGTGACACATACATTTATTTGTGATGCGGTATTAAAAATATCTCATATAGCTATTTCTAAGAAATAAAGATCAAATTTTTATATAAACCTCTACCATAGGTCAATAAAACGTTATTATTATGTCTATCCATTGCTTCAGAAACTTTATTTTTATTTTGTAATCAAAACTAACAGACTTTTGGGAGATAAGCATTCTTAAATATTAGCAACTAGCAGTCCCGCATGGCGTTGCCCGTGACCCACTGTGGTATAAGAATTATAAATCATATTTACTCCCTATCCCGGAGGAATTTCAAAAAATCCGGCCCTGTTCCTTGTATACATCATAAAGGGAACCTCTGTGCAAAATTTCAGCTTTCTGGGTGCAAGGGTTTGGGCTGGGCGTTGATCTAATAATAAATAAGGCAACTTTAAGGCAAAAATATAAATACTCTTTATTCCCTATCCCGTGGGAACTTCCTAAAATCCTGAAAATGGTTATTATTGATTATAACTACCTTCTTACACGATAAATTTGAAGTCTCTAATAAATATAGTTACGGAAATAAGGCAACTTTAAAGCGAAAATATAAATCCTCTTTATTCCCTATCCCGTGGGAACCTCAAAAAATCTGGCCTTATTCCTTTTCTACATCATAAAGGGAACCTCTGTGCAAAATTTCAGCTTTCTAGGTCCAAGGGTTTGGGCTGGGCTTTGACGAGTCAGTCAGTTAGTCAGGACTTTTCTTTATATATATATATACATATATATACATATATATATATATATACATATATATATATATATACATATACATAAATATATATATACATATATATACATATATATATATACATATACATAAATATATATACATATACATAACAATATATATAAATATTATATATATTACAGTTGAGTACACATGTAGTGTTAAAAAGCATATAACTAACATTTACAATTTATTTAGATATTCTAAATTAATCTGACTTAATTAAAAATTAGATAAATTTAAGGGAAGAAAGCTACCTAAATAACCGGTTTTGATACTTTTAAATCAAGAATATAAATATTCTTAGTCATAAAATTCTGAATAAGTATCAGTAACAACATATAATTAGGATTTTTCTTTCTCATATTAAGAGAAAGTATTGTAATCTTAAAAAAATCGATCTCGAGATTATGATGAATTCTTATATTTTTTGTGAAGGCAAACACACAAAAAAAGATTTTACAATTCTGTCTGTCCTCATATCTGTCTGCCTATCCCTGGCTACGGGTCTAAAACGGTTTGATGGATTTTGTTCAAATTTGAAATTAGGATTTTATAGGGCTTTATATTGGGACCTTTTTTTTTATTTTGACCATAGCCCCAAAATTAAGGGTAGTATGCTGATAAGCGATTATTTGGGTTAAATTTTTCGTAAAGGACTGAGGATTTTGTTTAAAATGCATATCTAAGAGTTCTGTGACATTACAAATAGGACTGCTGTATACATTTTTTTAATAACATTTCGTTTAAGGGCACTTTACAAACGACAGATTTATATACATTTAATATATATTTAAAATTTCTCTAATTATTTGGTTCCAAATGAATATCTTGGTTGTGTTTGACATGAAAAAAAAACACTGTATACTTGTTTTTGGGTTGAAAATTCATATATGGGTAAACTGATGATTGATTTTTCAAAAACATAAAATATTTTAAAAATATCTCCAACAATTTGATTCCAAATGGGCATCTTGAGGGTGTTTGACATGAAGAATAAGACTGCATACTTGTTTTTGAAGTAAAAACATGTTCTGGGGGTAATTCCTTGACATCTTACTTTTCAAAAGTTTGAAATATTTTTAAAATGGCTCCAACGATTAGTGTTGCCTATCTGGTAAGTTTGTTATACTATAAATAATGATATTTATTGGTTTTTCTAACAAGCATTTACTGATGGCTAATTTTGATAAAAAATATCGCTTTTTTATATTTTCTTAATATTTTTATCTATTTTTTTTAATCATTTAATAGTTGTTTACTGATTTTTGTAAAATTTGATTTTTTTTAAATAGATTAAACGATTTTGATCAAAATTGGTACCCTATCGGGGGACTATTTTACATGATCAATATTAATTTATATTTATTTTTCTAAAATTAATTTAAGCGGATTTAACTATTATCAATAATTAAAAAAAGAAGAAATATTTTAAAAGTTCCCTATAATATTGATTTCAAAATGGCTATTGGGGAAGAGTTTTTCTTGATAAAGAAGAGTAGATTTTTATTTTTACAGATAGTAAATAATTTTAGGATAGTCTATGAATAATTTATTTTTGAAAGTCTGAAATTTGTTAAAAATATTTGAACAATTTGGTTTAAAATTATATTAAGAGTGTTATTGTGATTAACAAAATGATGTATTTGTTTCTATAAGGAGCACTTGAGTGTAGTTTACTGAAAACTTAATTTTTAAAATTGTCTTCGAATTTGGTCGGTATAACTCGCCTGTGGTCTCACGTCATGAAGTTTTGGGAGTTCTTCGAAGTTATAATACACAATATTGAAAAGTTTGTACAATTGTGTAGTATAAATTATTTTAATTTACGGGGCCGAACAATATGAGCTGCAAATAATTTTTTTTTATATAGGATAGTATTTATGACTTTTAGTTAAAATAAGTTGAAATATATATATTTTTTTAAATCGTAACTTTTTTCTACGCTAATTTCGCAAATTGTTATTTTATTATTATATTACCTACTACGACAATTTATAAGGATTTAAGTTAAATCTATAAATTGTTAACTGTGCGCTTTGTGCTAGCTCTTCAGAGTCAAATTATATTATATTACATCTTTTTTCAAAATATGGTCACTCTTGTCTTGATTATCAAGATATACAAAACAAAGTAACAGTATATTAAATATGTTCCATACATGATTTATTTATATTTTAAAGTAGTTTTAAATCAATGTAAATTAATTATTTCTTAAAATGTTGGTTCAACTTTACCCAATGTTTTGAAAGATGTATTTCTCTTTCAACCTTATAATTTTCAATATTACTTAAACTTTTTAAAGTAGTGTTAAAGATTGTATATTATTTTGTTAAATTTTGGTTACAAAACCTTATAAAATATTTTAAAATATCAATCTTGATTTGTTAGATTTCAGCCGTAAGTTGTCAGATGAAATTCATTTACCCACTTTTTTTTAATGAGTTTGGGGAATATTTTAAAAATTGATTTTTATATAATAATATTAATTAAATTAACTTGAAATATTTCACTAACCTTTAATATTGTCACCACCCACCTCGGTGGCCGCGTGGTCTAACACGCTCCTCTCGCAGTAGAATAGTCTGCCGATGATAGGAGATTGAGGTTCGAAACTAGGTTGGGTGTACTGTAGGTTGATTTACAAAATTGTTTTATACTCTTTCTCCACGCAAATGCTAATACATTTACTTTAAATATAATCTTCCTAATCCCTAAAACCATTAGCGTAGTTAGTACATAGACGTAAAACTCAAACGCGTAGTAAGATGCAGTGTTAAAAATTAAAAAAATGTCATTATTGTATGGTTTTAAAACCATCCTGATAAAAATACTTGTTACTGTGTGACAGCTCCTCTGTGGTTGGAATCTGTTTAAGTTCCTCAATCTTTTTTGAGCAGCATGTATCAAGAAAGTCACGTGTGGCTTCCAAGATCCTCCGCATAGCTACCTTGAAACGGGCGCAGACACAAGTTCCAACCTCCGGCCGTTAATATTCGTCACTGTGAAAGGGTAAAACCGCATTTCTAAATTTATGAATTTTTCAGCCATAACGGGAGTCGAACCCTAGATCCCTAGCTGAGTAGGCAGACTCACTACTGAGTGAGCTAACGCGTTTGACAGTTTGTAATATAATATTATAGCAGATTTGGTTTATTATATTATTTTTTATCTCTTTTTACTAATTCAAGAAATGGGAAATGTCGAATGCTCGCATTAAAATGATCTTTAAAGACGGAACTAAGGGTGTATTAATTTGGTAAATATCTATTTATGTTGATAAATTTTCAATTATTTAATCAAATGCAAACACACTTTTTTAGTGCATTTTTTAGTCTAATTTTAATTTTTTATTGTATGACATGTATAAATAAATCTGTCTTTTAGATATTAAGAATTTGAATAATTCTAATATAACTCATTATTTTAGAATTTTAGAGGACATTTACCCTCTTTTACGTAGAGGTAGTGTAAGAAACAATTTAGAAAAACAAAAACCTGGCACCTGGCAGGTACTCGAACCTCGATTATCCCATCATTGGAAATATAATTCAACACAAGTGTAACATGTTGGACTATTTGACTACCAATGTGGGGTGTGATATAATTTAAAAAATTAAGATGACACCTCTTAGACATGTAAAAATAAAGTTTAAATCTAACAAACATAAATACAGATTTGGCACCCTAAGCCAACAATCGACTTCCATGTAATTTCTCTGGATTCAATATCAAAATCATTATTAGATTTCAAATGTCAAACGCTTGTATTCATCATCCATTTTATAGTGTCATTTTCTTGACTGGTGAGATACAAAGATTATAAAAAATAAATGGTACGGAACTCCGCACGGACATTCTCGCTCTATTATTTTAAGATGGAGATATTTACTCAAAACTCGTAATATATGTGAAACGAAATAATATACACTAGTAAACACAAGCATAAAAAGCACTATACCTAGGTTAAACTTTTTTAGTCCCAATTTTCTATTTTATAATTTTGTTTTTAAAGAATTAATGTCCTCATTTTTATGTTTGGACCGATAAAATAATATCAATGTTGGGTCCACAAGGGTCAACACTTCGTATTAAAATTTCAACTTCCATTAAAATTTTCGTCATATTATTAGGTGTTGCAAATATTCATGCCATCGCATTGCTATTAAATTCCTTATTTATAAATTTTGGCCAATAAAAAATGTAAATATTGACTATTGAGTCTAAAATGGGTATAGATCATTGCTGTACAAACATCTCTCCTAAGAGGTTTAAGGAAAAACAACATAAACTTTTAGAGGCTTATAAGTAATTACTCTATGGCATTTGAGAATTATTGCGTTAAAAATTAAGTAGTATCACTTTACAACTAAAGCTCACAAAATTGTATTAATATATTTGCCAATATCTCAGAAACTGTTGGATTTATAAAAATATATTTCATATAAATGTTTTTTTATTTTTCATAGTACTACAATTTTTCAATGATAAGTTATTTAGTATCTCAAATAGTTGCGGAGATACGGAAGTTTCTGATTCTGTAAAGTACCCTAAAATTCATTTGCATGGTAAAAGTAAAATAGCCAGTTTATTTATAATCTTAATCAACACCTAGATACGAATTTTAATCAAAATCATTAAGAGTCGATTTTAAGAAAATCGATTTTTTTCTTTTTTCGCCCTTTCTTAAACTACTCTTAATTTGAAGTGTAAAGAGACACACAGATAGGCGTCATTGCAAAGACCACTGTTTAGGGTTTTGGGGGTCTTGAGACGTCACATCCATCAACATTTCAGGTTAAATTTTCTTTTACGGTCGCAATACTTTTACCTTTTGTGTTCGAAAAAATAAAAAAAATATATATATTTACGTATAGCTTAAAAGTTATTGGTTTTATAAAAATATGCTTCGAATAAATTATTTGAATTATAAATAGATCTACATATTTGTAACGATATGTAATTTCATATCTCAAATAGTTTAGGAGATATTATATTAAAAAAAAGTTAATTTACGCATCAGACCGGAGCATTTAACGTCGTTTTGCCAAAATATTGAGAGAAACCGTTTTGTTTGCAATATTTATAAATGTTTAGAAATGAAATTTAATCAAAATCGATAGAGCCGATTCTGAGAAAATCGACTTTTTCGCTTTTTGCACTTAAGTAAACTACCCTTAATTTTAGGGTTGAATATACAATTACAAAAATCCTTTGGGGCAACCCTATTTAAACCCTTGATACTAAGCTTTTGCCTGATTGGTAAAATAGTTTAGGCTCTAGTTGTAGGTATAGACAGACAGACGGAAAGTCAAAAACCATTTTTTTGGATTCGGGGGGTCATGAAACGTCAGACTCATCAAAATCTTGAGTTCTATATTTTTGACGATCACAATACTTACTCTACCTGTAAGATAGCGAGAAAGTAAAACATGGTGAGCAATATTACATCACGTTATACAGTATCTTTTAATAACCGTTGACGCAAATATATCATGTTCAAGCAAATCATCATATATCCACAAATGTTTTTTCTCAGTATAAGAGAGCTGGGAAATGTCAAAACGTTATATATATACACACACTTTTTATTTTAGAACTACGTCTTAGTAACCATTCGGGCTGTACAATAAAGTGTTATTGATGGGTAAGGCTGAATTATAGGAAGTGTACCCACATTTTCTTGTAGGAAGAGTGTAAAACCACTTAGGAAAAACCACCCTTAGCATACCCAAATTCTGGTAGGAAGAACAGTTTTAGAAAATACAAACATACTTTTTTGGGTCAACAATGATAGTATTTTACTTAATCATCAATGTTATTTTTTAAGTATTGATAATATATATTGAAAGTTAAAGATGAAAATCACATTACTTGAGGTATGAATACATGAAAGTAGCTTTACTAGCGTTTGTGACTGTAATTTACTAGTCTTTCTACCAGAACTATACTATACACCTGACCGGGATTCGAACCCCAATCTCACTGTCATCAGCCGTTCAGTCTAACGTCTAACATGAGAGTAACGCCTTAGCCCATTTTGCCACCGAAGCAGGGCAATATATTACCAATTAAATTTACAGACTTAAAGGGCTTACCCCCCTCTTTTAGAAAAGTTTTATCAGTTTTCTTTCAACCTATAAAAACTAGGAATTGCTAGACAGGGGGACAGTGGTTTTAACTTTCTCATATCAAGAGAAAAACTCGATCTTGAAAGGGTAGTTTACTGATGAGTAATTCTTTTTAATCCAAAATTTTTCCAAAATGGGTTTAACGTTTTTGTTTAAAATGCATATATAGTATTTGTTTGACATTACAAATTGCACTGTACACTTGTTTTTCTGATAATATTTCGATTAATGGACGTTTACAAATGGCTGATATTTTAAAAATTTGAAATATAATTAAAATGGCTCTAATGATTTGATTCCAATTGAATATATTGAGAGTATTTGCCATAACAAATAACACTATATAATTGTATTTGGTGGTAAACACTAGTTTATGGGTAATTTACTGATGACTGAGTTTTCATAAACTTGAAATATTTTACAAATGGCTTTAACGATTTGGTAACAAATGGGTATCTTGGATCTAATTGACATGAAAAATAACAATTTATATTGGTTTTGGAGGTAAAAACTCATTTATGGGTCGTTTACTGAGTACTTTTTTTTTAACTTGAAATATTTTACAATCGGCTTTAATCATTTGGTTTCAAATGGGTATTTCGGTAGTATTTTACAGAACTCATTAAGAACTCATTTATGGGTAGTTTACTGATGACTGATTTTTTTAAACTTGAATTATTTTACAAATGGCCCTAACGATTTGGTTCCAAATAAATATATTGGGAATGATTGACATTACAATTCACATTGCATTGGTTTCTAGGGTGCACACTCATTTATGGTTAGCTTACTGATGCTTGATTCTTTCAAAAAACAGAAATATTTTTAAAATTGTCTTAACGATTTTAGGTTATTGAAATACTTACAGGTCTACAAGATGGTTTAAAAAGATATGGGTTTTTTCCCCTGTGTTTGTGGGAAAGTCGAGCAACAGAAAAATATTATTTGCTGCAACGATGGGAAAAGAGAAGCAAATATTTACCAGAAAGAATTATTGTAAATTCATGTTTTACTGGTTGGACAAGAAAATGTTCGTCTTCCCCATTTTTTACGTAATATAAATCTTGATTTAATGAATAATATTAATAAGACCTTAGAGAAATTAGGACGTGTATTCACCTACCTCACATACGTTTAATCCTACAATTAATTATGATAAACTGAACATAGGTATTTTAATTGATTCCCGAAACAAGGAAACTTTAGAAAGATAATGTATTTGAGACGTATCTACGGGATACTAAAATGACAACTTGGATTTTGCTTGAATCAGTTGTTCATAATATTTCTAGGAAGCATGAAAGAATACAAATTAAGAATCTCTGATGTCAACTTAACTACTACATTGTTATAAAGATATAGGATCCCCGATGTCTTTGAAAATTCATTGTATATATTATATTTTAAGATTAATTGAATACATTCTATTTTGGATATATTTTATGAAAATTTGGTATCTGTGGGCGATGAGCAACAGTAACGATTTCATCAGGATATATACACGATGTAAAAGCGTCATTGAGGTCGCTAGGCTACCTTCCTGATGGGAGATTAAATAAATAGTACGGAACTCCTCAGGAACTTTATCGATCTATTGTTTGAAAATTGATATATTTACTCAAAACTCATAATATATATGTAACTAAATAATATACACTAGCAAACCCAACCATAAATTGCACTATTTTTATGTAAAACATTTTTTGAGTCCCAGTTTTAAATTGTATAATGTTATTTAAAAAGAATGTCTTCATTTGTATGTTTGAACCGACAAAAAATATCAATATTGGGTTCACAAGGGTCAACATTTCGTATTAAAATTTCGACTTCGGTTAACATTTTCTACGTTTTATTGGGTGTTGCACATCTTTATGCCATCGCATTGCTATTAAATTCCTCATTTATAAATTTTGGCCAATAAAAAATTTAAATATTGATTATTGAGTCTAAGATGGAGATAGATCATTGTTGTACAAACATTTTTCCTAAGAGGTTTAAGGAAAAATAACATAAACATTTGCGAGACTTACTCATATTTAATTACTCTATGGAATTGGAGAATTATTGCTTTAAAACTCAAGTAGTATTGCTTTACAACTAATGCTCACAAAATTGTATTAATAACAATGCCAATATCTCAGAAAGAGTTTATTTTATAAAAATATATTTCATACAATTTTTTTATATTTTTAATAGTACTATAATTTTGCGATGATAAGTTATTTATAATCTCAAATAGTTGCGGAGATACGGAAATATCAGATTCTGTAAAATACCTTAAAATTCATTTTCATAAGAAAATGAAAATAGCCAATATTTATAAACTTAATCAACGCATACATACGAATTTTAATCAAAATCGTTAGAGCAAATTTTGAGAAATCCGATTTATTTCTTTTCGCCCTCTATTAAACTAAGCCTACTCTTAATTTTAAGTTCAAACAGACACACAGGCGGCATTGCAACATCACTTTTTAAGGTTCGGGGGGTCTTGAGACGTCGACATCCATCAACACTTCAGGTTAGATTTTATTTACGGTCGTAATATTTTACTTTTTGTGTTCAAAAATTAAAAAATATAAATATTTACGTATAGTTTGAAATTTATTGGTTTTATAAAAATATGCTCTGAAAAAAATATTTGTATTATAAGTAGATCTACATATTTTTAATGAATAGTAATTTCATATTTCAAATCGTTTGGGATATATGATTTTTTTTAAATGACAATTTACGCATCAGACTGGAGCCCTTAAAGTCATTTTGCTGAAATAATGAGAGTAGTCATTCTGCTTGGAATATTTATAAATGTTTTGATATGAAATTTAATCAAAATCGTTAGAGTCGATTTTGAGAAATTCGACTTTTTCTCTTTTCGTCCTAAAGTAAACTACCCTTAATTTTAGGGTTAGATTTCCAATTCCAAAAATCCTTCGGGGCAACCCTATTAAAACCCTAGATACTAAGCTTTAGCTTGATTGGTAAAATAGTTTAGGCTCTAGTTGTAGGTACAGACAGACAGAAATTCAAAAACCATTTTTTTCTGATTCGGGGGGTCATGAGACGTCGAGATTCATCAAAATCTCGAGTTAAATTTTTTGGACGATCACAATAATTTTTCTACCTGTAAGATAGCGAAAAAGTAAAAATACTCATGACAATCATTTCTAAGTATATAAAATGTACAAATTATTACATTGTTTGAAAATATAAATAGATAGAATTGTTCATTATGAACATAGTATATTATGTGTGTATTTTATGGTACTAGAAATTGAAATAGAAAAATAGAAATTAATTAGAAATATTAAATTTGAGTAAATCTTTTGACGTAGATGGGACACACACAAAAATTAGTGACTTTTTTGGTATCAGCCTATCAATTTCCTTTAGAATCAGTCACTTATTTCCGGGAGATATGATTTTTTGCTAGTTTTATTGTATTCCCTTCAATGGTTGTAGCATGGTCTTATGTATGTATCTCGTGTTACACTGGACTGCCGATGATTAGAGATCGTAGTAATAATCTTGGTAGGGTGTACTGAGATTTTTTTTTTCATAAATTGTTTCAACTCTCCCTCCACGCAAATGCGGGTACATTTCTTCTAAAACTATATCTTCCTCATCCCTATTCCATTAGCGTAATTAATGTATGTGTATAACCCGAACGGCTATGTACTATGTACCAGTGGTAAATATTATTATTATTATTATTATTATTATTATAATTATTATTATTATTAGCACCGCGTCTTACTAACCGTTCGGGTTATACGCACTTACGCTAATGTGTAATAGTAGGGTGATTGTGAGATGAGATGGAGGACCTACAGTTTAACGTGGAATCCGAACCACGGTGGAGGCCTGGCTTTCTCCACATTCACAAGATGTCTTGTCACAGTGGGAAATAAAAGTATGCATTGAATCTGATTAAAATAATGACCATGCTTTTAAAAACCTTGTTCACATACGTGGCCTTCGTTTGTTGTCACAGTGGAAAAGAAAGTATACATTGCATCTCATAAAAAAATACCGAACTTTGAAAAACTTCGTGAGTATATACTTGACCTTCATTTGTTTTATCAAATAGAGCTTGCGTAGCGTTCTCAAAGGCTATCCTACTTAGGGCCGGTCTTATGACTACCGCATAACTAATGCTATCGGGAGGTTAAAGTTAGCAACCAGTTAAAGGCTATCAGCCACTTTAATATTTTAAGCGTATTGTAAACTGAATTTATCTGCCGGATAGCTATCTGTAGGGTAAATATTTCTTATGCAGAAAATGCAAGGTTAGTACTTTTCTACTGTTGCACGCATGCGTATAAGCCCCTGATGCTACCGCTACAACATAGTGAGTGGCGAGAACGCTCAACATTTGTAAATAATGGTGTATAAACGAGCGCGAGGAAACAGATGACGTCACGTGGGCGCAGTAGTTAAGTTGTCTTGCAAATACTAATTTCAGTGTCTGCCAAAATATGAGCAATAATTTGGTACAATGTTTACAAAATTTCATTTATTGTATTCATATTTAAATAATTTGTTCTTATATAACTATAGCTCTAAAAATAGCTTATCAGTTTATATAAGTGTAAATTAAATGTTCTAACTTTATATGTAGTTAGAGACTGGGTCTGTGCCTACTAAACATGTGAACCAAGATTTTAACCTAAAAACAGATTATGATAGGTGAAACCTTATGAAAAACAACGCATCACTATGGCAACAACCATTTTAACATTCAGATAAAAGTTATCAGGTACTCAAACCTCCCAATAAAAATGTGATGAAAAAATACATTTTATCTGTCAGATAAATGCTATCTGGCAGTCATAAGACGCACTATTAACTTATCTGCCAGATAGAAATATTTATCTGCCAGATTAATATTTATCCAGGAGTCATAAGACCGGCCCTTAAGCTGGAAATTATTTGTCAGAAAGTTATATCTGGTTTGTGTTGTTTAAATATGTGTGATTTGCACCTGTATAACTTGAAAGTTTTGAGTTAAATTACTATCTTATAGCTCATTCATGAAATAAAGCAAACATATGAAAGAAGCACTTTTCTTGAAGTTCATCTCTTGTTTTGGAGTAATTGGGGGTCACAATATATATTCACCCTTTTATTCAAAGTCATCTTCTGGTTGGGGTGGTAGAGAAGAAGCATAGCGACCATCAGAGACATTTGTTAAGATTTAAAAACACTAGCGAACTTGGAGAAGAGCAACTCTTTACTAGATTTAAATAACATCAATTTTATTATTTAGGATTGCAACTTCTTGGATATATATATATATATATATATATATATATATATATATATATA